>PYDT01001445.1:0-21987 GCA_004837865.1 Musa balbisiana
AACGAGTCAAAGTGGATTGCCCACACTATCACTTCCGCGATAACTCTACCAAAGCGATCCTATTACGGGAATCGCTTCAGGTACGCCTGTCCACAATTATTTTATGCCCAATAACCAATTTTGGTCCCAAGGTAAGGAATAAACCAGTTACACCAAAGATGCCGTCAATAACAGCCAACACTACACCTGTAACCCAAGTTAATTCGCGGGTTTTTTAAATCCACCTGTACGGGACACACTAAATACGTCGATCATCATTAGAACCATCATAGTTGCTGACCATCGATAACTGGTCGGATTAACAACCAAAGTTTGGCCTCAGATTATGTATTGAACAGAGAAAACCTCTGTAACGGTTGGACGTAGTACAAGTCATCGTCACACCTGTAGCTACTTTATAAAAACAATTAAGTGGTGATCCCCCCTAAACATAACAAGGTTGACATGAGGAGGAACATATTTTTACTAGTATATCATCTGCAATCGCCTGAAATCTCAAGACGTTTCCTCAAACCAATCATATACTTTATTGATATAGGTAACCAAGGCCAAGGGACTCCCCCTCTGAGAACCTATCTTGAAAATTATCTCGTACGGCTACAGAACACCAAATGCTGATTTCAACGGATCCTGTAATAGAAAGTTCCAAACGTCTTAGCTTAGCCGCTTGTTTGCCCCGTACCGAAGATAAGAAGTAACAAAAATACAAAATTTCTTCTTTTGTATGAATAATGCCTCAAAAATCATTTGGCTCATCTTCCTCTTTTGATGTTGCTCATTACAGGCTTTTTGAATCTTCTCTTCCCTATTTTTTTTATTTGTTATTTTATTTTCTGTTTTTTTGTGTATGCGGATTGTTCTTGTTTTAACTATTTAAGGAATTTGCTTGTGAGACCTATGAATCATTGAAACCCCAGCATTCATACTAGAACCACGATGATTTAATTTAATAAATTAATAAAGCAAAGCCTCAACTAACTCAAAGGTTCGCTGAGTAGAACCCTTGATGATCACTTTTCGATGAATGTAATGACTCAACAAAATCTATAAAAGAGTTGTCCTTCGTCCAGAAAAAAAAAGTCTGAAGGAAGAAAATCGTTTTTTGATTTAGGAAATATCTATTGAAAATTTCTTGCTGGTCCGGTTGCGAGTGATAGTAGGTTATGGAATCATAGTTTTAATATTCTTTCTTAATCTAGTCTAATTCTATATATATTTCCGTGCTCCAGATACTAGAATAGCTATCCGACGAAATAAATCATCTCGATAGAGATAACACAGGACCATTCTCTTATTATCAATAGATCAATTATACCAAGTCACCCACTCATCTTCCGGAGATACCGACACAAATCCATTCAACGGTCAACTACCTAATGGCTCGAAATCCGAGTTTTAAAGTAAAGAATTTTTGATTGAAAACTAGGACTTCAAAGTTCTTCTAAACTAACTCATTGTAATTCCCTCCAGTAAAACGGAAGAATTATAAATTTCCGAAATAAAGATAGGAATACCGTATAGGGCCATTGCGACTCCCATTAATGGGGTAGTCCCCCACAGCCCGGAGCTACTTTACCATATTCCGAATTCAATGGTTTCAATAAATTCCCTACAGTAGTTTGTCTTGCCCAGATCTAGAACTATCCCTCACCGGTTTGTGTAGCCCTAAATCCCATATTGAATCATTGGGCGATTGTTGACTTGTGTATCCATTCCGTTGTAGTTGTAAATAAACGATCTTAATCGTAGATCATTGTTATCTTGAATTGTCCCCCCCCCCCCCCCCCCCCCTAAAATGGAAACAGCAACCCTATCGCCATCTTCATATCTGGGTTACTTGTAAGATTGTACTGGGTACCCTTTTATACCGCTTTTGTGCACCCTCACAACACTAGAGATCCCATTCGAAGAACACGGGACTAGTTGCAGTAATGACCCCATATGGGAGACTCCCCATTACTTCAATTGAGATATGAAAAATTATTTCATTTTTCAGTTGGACCTTGGCTGTTCGCGAAAAAGATAGCGACAAAAATTATCCCTACATTCGAGACTAAAAGGAATGTATAAACCATGCTTCCATAGATTCGATCGTGTTTACATTATGCTTCCAACCTATTCATTTGGCATCATTTACCATATAGAAAGGAAAGAGTCACGAAAAGATGTGATTCAAGTCAAGCTTTCTTCAGTACCCTAACCTATGTCACATCACAAAAAGGCGAAGATACCAGAGCAATTTGTATCAGACTACTTGTCCTTGTAGTTGGATCTCCAAGTTTTTGGAATGCCAACTTCCCTTGAGCATCCCAATCTGATCAATGCCAGCAAAAACATCTCTGAACAAGGTTTTCTAGCGCCATGCCATGTGTCCGAAAAAGAAGAGCAAAGCAAACGAGCATGGCCAAAAGTGAACCAACCCCTTGGTACTGCTGCGAAAAACGCCAATCAGATTTCAAAGTAGCCCGATCTAATTTCGAACTTTCACCTATGGGGCACGGCCGAGCATATTTTTTACATCACAGGATCACTATAACTGACTCCATTGAGTTCGTCCCACCATAAAAACATCAACAGTTACACCTACTTGTTCAACACTATACTTGATTCTGCCCTCTAAAGGAACATCGGCTCTACAATTCGTCTCCTCTACCAACCTACCGTAAATGTTTCAAAAAGTAGATACGACGTACAAAAGCTCGCGCCCTTATTTATCTCTAAAGACGGGTGTCCTAACCACCCAACACTCTTCCTCCACGTTCGTCCATTGACCCTGCTCTGAATACTCCCCCTTTTGCTGGATTATTACAATGACTCATAAAAAGCTAATTTAATTCGGGAATTTTAGACCAAGCTTCCGATAAACTCGTTTTGGGCTAGTCCGGCGCTACACTATTCGATATATTTCGTGCTGAAGTATCCTCCCTGAGCCCTGATAACGAGTGGGACCAAATATTCGATTGGGGTAGTTGCTGAACCATACCACATAGTTTCCAGCAACAACGAAAGCTGCAAAAAAACCAGCAGCTGATACTACTGGAAGTACGTTTCAATATGCCCTACGTAATCCTTTGTATAGACTTTGCGGCGGACGACACTAAGATGAATAAGCCGCTAATATGCCCATGTACCCTGCTTGCAATATGATGAGAGGCGATTCTCCGGGACAAAAGGATCAAAGCCTTCCGCGCCCCACGCTGGACTTACAGTTGTACCTTTCCAGTTTTCCTAAGGATCGGACACCATATTCCGGACCATACAAACTGTTACATGAAATGCGCCAAACCAAGCAGCCACCCTGAGAGAAATTAAATACTCCAAAGATCTTATGCAAATCCAAGATGGTTTGCCCGTACGTTCATCACAGAATATTCTACGTCCAATAACACCCAATGCCAATAAGCTGCCAAGAAGCACAAGCCAGAACACACAATTGTGCCCCTGCCACACCTGCATAACTCCAAATACCGGGATCGTTACGTGCCTCCTGAATACTCCAACCACCCCACTAATTTGTTTATTCCGAACGAGTCCATGAGGTATAACGAACCTACCTGTCTCCCCATTGATCAAGAGCGGGGTCAGAGGGATCCACAAACACGCTAATTCGTAATAATAAGGCCATCGAACCGGCCCAACCACAACTAGGGCTGTATGCATTATATGGCCAGAAAGCACTCGACCGTGATCATTCAATATACGTATGTAACACGATACCAAGGCAAACCCATGGAAAACCCCTATACCCTTTATCAAAGAAAAATAGACACTATGTCACTTTATTTTATCGCATTGGAAGACTACTATGTATCTACCTTTTCAGTAGCATTCCGTATGAGAAAGGGTTATTTTTATCCGTTCCATTGAAAATAATGGAAACAATTCAGTTCGTAAAGAACAACGAGAAGCATATCTATTCTATACCCGATAATTCCAATACGCAATGGAGGATTAGTTCTATACTTTAGGAAACTAATGCGTAGATACTTGTTTATTACTCCAACGATGATCCGTAGTTAAAATTTTTCTTTATCATTTCCTGTCCTTACTCTATCAATAACCTTCCAATTTATGTATACAAACTATGTATAAAATACAATAAACAAAAAAGGGATAACATAAAGCCATGTTATGTTTCCACATTAAAGTGAAGTTAGTACTCAATTTTTTCCCTTTAATTTAATGCCCGTTATTGGTGTTTCCCAAAGTACCTTTTTCGGCGTCATGGGAAGAGGAAGATGCAGTTTGGTGACTTATAGTGCGACTTGTCAGACATATGGGTTATATTGAATTGAAACCCGTTCTCTCCCTCAGATCGCAATATTATCCTCTGTTTCGCCTAAAATCTTGTATTTAGTGAACCATCAATCATTCGGAGCGTGAAGTGCAATTAATCAATTTATTTATTTTGAGTATCAATTAGGAGAATTTATGGTTGACTTGGAAAAATAAAATAAAATCAAGTATAAATTACCAAGGCTCCGTTCAGAAAATACCAAATTAGTATCCATGTAAATGTCGGAAAAATTTACCGCATTGTATCACTCATAAACGATTCTTATCCTTATTATAGGAGTGGATTTCACACGTTCAACCAATACCACGGAATTAGTATGATGATACATCGAATGATTGGGGAAAGTCATGAACGAATTGAAACAAAAAAGTCGTAACAAAAACATCACGTGGTACTGAACCATTTGCCCTATATGTGCAATGAAGTCGACAGATCCTTTGCCCGGAGTCGAACATGAACCTAAAAGAATTTAAAAGGACCAGTCCAGAACAAAAATTACATCGTGATTGAATGTCGATGAACACTACATCATGAGAGAATTTGTTCAATCAATGTCAATAAGTTCAGTAAAGTCTTGTTTATAGGGAAGGAAGCCAAACTCCATCTCATGTCTTTTAAAAAAAGGAAGCTTTATTTAGAACAACAAACCTATAAGAAAGAAAAAATAGAACTGAATCGACACATTGATTCTTGTTTCGCAATTTTTTTGAACCGGATGCTTCCAAGTGCCTACAGTTCCTAAAGGAACCAATTTTGTCCTAATCAACCGACTTCATCGAGAAAGATTACTTTTTTTAGTCAAAGGTTAATATCGAGTTCAAATCAAATTGTTGGTCCTCATGTAAATCTCAGTATAGACGATAAACTAGGGCTTTTTTTTGGGTTTATAACTCTCCCGGCCGGATGGGTAGTACATGAATAGCTATTTATGTACATGCATTTGTGCCACCCGAGGTGCATCCATATGCATGGGGTTAGCCGCTCTATGGATCTTTCAATTCTGATCGGAGGAGAATCTTACCAAACGTCTAGCATTCCCTCACCGTGTGCTCCAGAGTTTTTTATTGAAAAAAAAAAAGATACTATGCCTTCGCCATATTGAATATAATATAGGTAAGAAGAGCATGGCACTTCGATTCGATATGACAGAACTTATGTTTTTTTCATACATGATATTTTGTATCGAATAGTAATATACCAAAGTTTTTTCCGATTTGTTTTATTTTAATTGTGTCGGGTTACATTTCAGCGTCACAAACCATTTTTCGTCCACACAGAAGTTTCTTTCTGATATTTAGTTCTGGAGAGTACGAATTGAAAAAAAAAAGTCATTTCCTTATTTGATGTATCAGACGGCCACTTGGGATTGCTAAATCACAGACGACATAATATTACAGCAACAGAACCATCCATAGTATTTTTGACTCCTACGAAAGGAAGGGTGGTAAATGGATCCTTCAACGATCTGATCAGTGGATTCTCTTTCTTTCTTAGATAAGAATAGAAAGAAGAAAAAGTAATTCCCTTGCTGCGCCTTATGCAACGCACAGAAGATGCCTTTACGGTTGTTCAATTTCTTCTGTGTTATTTTTTTTTATCCCTTACATTAGCCCAATCATGCGAATAGAGGAACCGTTCATGATGTTATATCAATATCATATATTTAGGGTCTGATCAGCACCTGCTAGTCTTTTTATGATCCCGAACAGGGGAATTTGGCCTGGAAGGGAAGTACTACTAAACTTCGTGAAAACCCTCCAGGTTTATGTACAAAGAACGGGCAGCCCTAGTTAGGTTGTATCCGAAGACATGGAGGGATGTTTTTTATGTCCAGCAACCAGAACCCAAGCTCTGGCATTGTTGATCCTCGTAGCTGGTCGAAAATGAATACCGGGATTTCGTGTAAATCCATTTCACACCATAATTCGAATTTTCTGTGTTTGGTATTGAATAGAAGAATTCATAATCATCAATCCATCTCAGTTAAGATCGTCTAACCAACCCATTCCATCTAATTCTATTATACATATAGATATGAGATACGATACGACATGCCAACTATTAAACACCTTATTAGAACGCAGACAGCCAATAAGAAATGTACAAATCTCCCGCTCTTAGAGGATTCCTCCGCGTCGAGGAACAGGTACTAGGGTGTATGTGCGACTCGTTCAGATCATGAGTTCGAACAAATGCGACAATTTTTCGCAGTGTCAATGACCGGTACCAATTAATGGGTATGGAAAAGATCTAGCATATACCTTCTTGTGTATGGAATTTATGGTTTCCATTGGTTCAATCCCATCACCTAGATTTGCGCTGAAAAGCAATTCCCATTGGTAGCAAATAGTTATCCATTAAGCTGTAGAAATAGTTTAATAATAAGCAAAAAGTTATGCTCCTATTTGTTAAAAGAGCGGACTAAGAGGGTCCCTACCAGCCAACTTTCCGAATTAAATGCCGTCACTGTATAAAAAAATAACGCTTATTGTGAAAAGAGCATTACTCTATATTATTTAGATCCAAAGAGTGTGAACTATACAAGTTCACATACCATTTGGTTAAATGAAGGAAAGCCCGGTTATAGAGAGGACTCACCGTTTAAGAGTAACCATAGAACGATGGAACCCACTATTTTTTTTTTAGTATCCTTGAATTTCTTATTTGCAGGTTGAAATGCCTGACGGATAACAAATTGTTCAGGAAGGTTAATAGTAGCAAAGCCATTGGAATTTATATTTTTATATATCGGAATACTCGTTTTGTTATTAAATCGACCGTGAGAGGGGAAAAGGATGACTGAAAAGCAATCCGAAATCCTTAGTTATTCTTAAGGTTTTAATTTGATTCCATGACCAGTTATACGGGGTATACAGCTTCGGAGACGTCGAACAAAATTCGTTTATTGCAATCACCCTACATAGCGGGCTCATCTCATACTTACTCGAAAACGATTACTCAACAGAAAATGAGAGCTTTGGCTTCCCTCCTCGAGATAGAGGCAGGCAAAGAGGGATTTTCGTCGTTTGTGGATCACTCGGATAAATGCAGTACTCGTGAGAATAAGGTAAGGTATGTTATAGTAGATTTAATACACAATCCTTACAAGAAGCAATTGCTTCTTATCGTCAATACCTGCACAAATAGCTATATCAAATAAGATGTCTTTTACATGATTCCAACAGATCAATCAATAAAGTAGATTCACAGTAATTAGAAGTAGTTCTAAAGTACTATACAGTACCGGAATGATTGAAACCGGAATTCCCCCGAGACAGGAAACCCGGGAAAATAGAATAAATAAATTAGATAGTAATAGGAATGACGAATATGTTTCATAAAAAAAATTTTCTCCATTTTTTGTTCTTATAACACAGGCCCACTCTAGATTCTAGGCACTTTTCGACCAACATCAATCTTAGCTGAGTTACAATTGGAGTTTTGGTCAATTGAAGGTATTCTCTTTATTTTGTTCTAGGACCAGTATTCTGGGATCGACTCGGCTCTCTCAAATTGTTTTCTCCTTATGAGAAAAGGTACAAAGATCAATACGGGCTTGCTTTATAGCATGTAATTATCCGTTGTTGTTTCAAGTCAATCTATTCACCGCCTAGATAATATTTTTCCTTGTTCACTAATAATCGACTAATTAAACTCATGTTTCTATAATCGATTCGATCCCCCGATCCAATGGGGGCAAACGCCTACGAAAAGATCGCTTGGATTTACGAAAAGATTGCTTGTAATTTTATCACAGGTTTATTCCTTATTTCTAAAATTCTCTTTCTTATTCACTTCAGTTCAGACTCCGACCAAATAGGCTTTGATTTGTATACATTATGTATATTATTATGTTTAAATTATGTAATTTCTTCCTCTTCCTTGCGAGAGCGCACGACTCGTTCTTTTCGATCTATTTCTTTATTTCTCCATGAATCGTATGCTTGTTACAATAGCGGACAAAATTTTCTTCTCATTCCTAATCGCCAGGCGTATTGTGTCGATTCCTTATGGTACCTATCTAGAAATCCGGGCGCTTCTTATGCTCATTTCGGGCACACGGACTTCCAAATAACTTGACTCTGACATCTATTAACCCTTGGCGATGAACCTCCTTTGAATTTGGATCGAGCTAACTCTTCTATTTTCAGATCCGAGCTGAAGAATGAAAAAAGGAAAAAGAACAAAAAAAAATCGATAGAGGTTACTACTAGAATGGAAGTTCTCAAGTATTTCGTTGCATATCATTGCATTATATATGATTAATTAAGAATTAATATTATATTAATGGAGTAACATTTTAATAGAAGACTAATATAAATAATTAAAGTAATAATTTAATGAGTAATAAGTAAATATACAATTTCTTTCTAACTCTCAATTGTTCCCTATCCAAATCTCCATTTTTATTAATATTTATTTTATTTATTATTTAAGTTAATCCTTCTTTCTACTATTCTATGATTTCGTGGAACTCGCCGTAGACTGGATCCACATTTTCATTCTGTTCTCCAAAATTCGATCTTCGATCTACACATTTTTGGCTGAGTTTCAATACACTTTTTTCTTTTCCTTCCTATCCTAAAGAACTGAAAAAATAGTCGAAATTAGACATTTTTAGTCACGTGGAATGATCTTCTCTAATTTTATTCATTTCTTCGCATATCAATTCAATACTAAATTAAAAAAAGGGGAATGACAATGCATCCGAATAACCGATAATTTCTATCATAGGCCTGCTAAAGACCCAAACCTAGAGTACTTATCACAGGTGCCACGGAGAGATATGTTTTTATATCTCGCATTGAAATCCCCTTTCTATTATAGATTGTACTACTATATGTCAGATGCTGTAGTTCAAGATCATTTGTAATTTTTTTACACAGAAATTCCATACTAACAGGATATCCTAAACTAAATAGATATGTACAATGAAGCATCGATTTTTTCTTTTTGGTAAAAGATAAAAAACTCTAATCCTTGTTCCTGAGCATTACTGATAAATTGATTAACTTTTTATACGTTAGGGTTCAGATGTTATATAATTCTTTTATTATATGAACCAAAAAACCAAAAGAAGAAATGACGAAAATTTTATATAGATGGAGGATAACTATGACGATAATCAACCAGACAGGGATTTTGTACAATGAAACTGTACAAACAATTTTGAAAAGGGCTGTACGCAGCTGTGGTAGCGCGTTTGTTTTGTACAAAATGGCACGGGTTCAATCCTGTCTCCCTACCTCTTACTTTCTCCCATGGGCAGTAACGAGGGTTCATTGAGATCGATTAAAATTGGACATAATCTTCTGGTCTTGCATACTATATGTATGCAAGCGATTGGGGTGAGAAAAATATTTTCTTTACAGTACAGTCGTATCTCCTGTCATAAGGATAGAAAGCGCTTCTAGTTCAGTTTGGGGGGTTCGGTAGCCGCGGGTCTCCAAAACCCGATGCGTAGGTTCAAATCCTACAGAGCGTGATTCGGTTTATTTGATGTCGAATCACAATAAAATAATTTAACAAAACAAAAAGTTGAATTGTAAACTTGAAAACTTGAATTTGACCTCCTTCCTGCAGGAGGTCAATCAAAAAAAGAAAGAAATATATACTATCAAAGTCCAACTGATCACCACGTCTATATTGTAAATATGCGGTTACGAATAATCTGCTAAAGTAATAGGAATACTAAGACATTCCAATAAAAACTTCAATCATTTCGGTTTGTGTTACGGGGATCAAAGACAGGTAAACTACCTAAATATTAATCTAATTATCCGTGAATCTCAATGACCAAGAATTAAAATCGCCATTGTGTGAAGAAAGAACCATAGACTACCCGGAATCTCAGAGAAAATATTCGTTTTTATCAATTTTTCATTCATTCATTTCAATAAAGTCGTATCGTGTTCAACCATGAATAGAGCTGAGGTTATAGTTAAAAGCAAAGCCATAAAAACCGAAATAACTATTTAATAGTACCATAAAAGCTAAATTAGAATGTTCTTTTTGCTACATATGTTGATAAAAACACTTACCTCAGTTCAATTTTTACAACATACACGGCAAGAAAAAATCAATTGACAGAATTAGTTTTAGTTCCAATTGAAACTTTCTGGGATCCATCCGTCATAGAGATAAGACTAACTAAGAGTGACATAAGTAAAAACTTCGATTCTCTGCTGTGACATTGACCGATCCTATGATTCGGATCAACAGATTCATTGTGGAATTTGTGAGTTTGATAAGTAATAGTAAAGTAAGTAAAATATAAAGTATAAGTAAAAGTAATAGTAATAAAACTGTGCCGTGTAACTTCATTCAAACTTAAATTACTTATAGACTTATCTTAACAATTAAATTAATATAAATAAATTAAATATTAAATAAAATATAAGTAATTTTATAATTTTGGAATAAAAGATTGGCATTTTGAAAATTCCATTTTAATCATTTCCTTTCTATTTCAATAGGATCTAATCTTTTTGGAACGAACGGCCTGATACTATTTACCTTTTATTTATTTTAACTATCATGGGAACTCAGTACAGTAATAGTGTTAATTGCCCCTAAACATAATATTTCGAATGAAAAGAAAAAGGTGTCCCAGCCACGATCTTCGAAAATCAACCTTTACTTTATTTTAATTTTTATATTTTTTTATTCTTTTTTTTTCAGGTCCAACTCGAATTCAAAGACAACCACTTCCATTATCTTTTAGATTCTATATTCTGTCTTCCATATCATGAGTTCCATACTCTAGTTTGTCAAGAAAGCCCTTTGTTTTGGATATATACATACGGTTGCATCACGAATATGGATTTTTCCAACGGGTTCTGTTTCTTTCACTAATATAGTATATTCTGTTTCTTTCACTAATATAGTATATACTATTGATTTTGTATTAACAGTATTTTATTTTATTATACGACAACCACTTACTTGAATAAAAACGATTTGAACAAAAAACTTTTAACCCCAAAATGGGTTTTTATAGATTTCGCATACATATAATTGAATTGTGTGAATATAGAATATGTTCCCTAAGTGATATTCTACTATGCTTTCATAAATTATTAT
This sequence comes from Musa balbisiana, assembly GCA_004837865.1. Classification (NCBI taxonomy): domain Eukaryota; kingdom Viridiplantae; phylum Streptophyta; class Magnoliopsida; order Zingiberales; family Musaceae; genus Musa; species Musa balbisiana. The sequence goes on from PYDT01001445.1 coordinate 11,381, forward strand.
AAACCATCGATTCACGCTTTTCCAAGATCTTTACTTTCTATTACGAATCCAATAATGGAAATCTTATAAGGAATTTGAGTAATTTTCTATTGAGCTATTGAATAACATAGAGTTATGTCATAGACAGGGAACAAAAAAAGAAGAAAAGAATTATGTACATTTCGGTACCGATCGAGACGCGTTGACTGTGCCAGGGAAGATAGCTAATACTGATTCGGTATACTTGTAAATAAACCTTTGGTCAAAATTGACGATCTCACAAAGATGCAATATCAGTAGTTTTCCATTTACTGATCCCTCTTTCAGGAATCCGATTCCCTTTTTTGAATGTACAAAAATTTGTGGAGCTCAGAATGTCCTGGAAGCACGGGAGAACGTTCTTTTGCTGATATTAGTCCAGTATTCGATACTGGGTCATTCTAGCATTACTATACTTCCCTATTCTTGCGGTTTGGTTTTCGTCAGTACGGGTTTAGCTTACGACGTTTTTGGAAGTCCTCGGCCAAACGAGTATTTCACAGAGAGCCGACAAGGTATTCCTTGATTAACGCCTTTTTGATTCTTTGGAACAACTTGATGAATTTAGTAAATCCTTTTAGGAGGCCCCCAATGACCATAGATCGACCCTATCCATTTTTACAGTGCGATGGTTGGCTGTTCACGGACTAGCTGTACCTACCCGTTTTCTTTTTTGGGGTCATATCAGCAATGCAGTTTCCCAACGTAAACCTATTTTTAATTATAGGAGCTATGACACAATCACCCGAATGAACAAAATGTATGAATTGAATCGAACCAGTCCATCCTGTTGTTTATTAACTAATTTTTTGTACTTTGCTTTTTTATTCCAATGTATTTCTTCATTGAAATAAAAAAGAAGAAGTTAGGAATCCTCTTTATCCCCATTCGAAAGATACCGATCCCCATATTATCCATGACTGTTTTTGTCTCTATCTAGGCAACCATTTGAAAAAGGGGAGGAAAGTAGGGGAATGGCCGATACTCTGGAAAAGGATTCCTCTTTGCTGTTGTACTTGTAACTGGTATTCCTGTGATCGGTTTAATAGGTGTTTTCTTTTCGGTTTCATATTACGGTTGTTGGTTCATCTTCTCTAGTAATCGGATAACCGGATTGTAGCATGAAAGAGTAAGAAAAGAACTCAACGGGACCTTATCGCTCTAATTAGACAAGGAGGTAGTCCCGATTTGAGTTCTCATTATCTTACTCTTTAGAAGTAGGAACTTTTGATCTATTCCATACATACAATTGCCAGTCAACATAGCAACAATATTGATATTCGTAGAAATGAAATGACAAAACGGATCCTTTGTCTCTGATGTTTCAACCACTCTATGTCTTTTGTTTCTTAATAAGGAAATTTTTTGAAGATTGAATCTATTGATTGATTCATAGTCTCTGTTCTTCCTGTCCTCTAATATTAACTCGTATGAGAAACACAAACAGTAAAAAAGAGTAATCAATGGATTTTCTGAATAATACAATTATATAGATTTCTACGCATGAGACATCCTGGCAAATCATTTCATAACTACCACTACTATCCTTTCTATAATAACTACTAAGTAAACTTACCTCTATAAACTCTATAATATACTTTGTTTTGAATAATTTCTCTTGAATAATTTCTCTAAGTTTAAAGTTTAAGTTAATTGAAGAAGTTCTATTTGCTCAATCATTATTCCCCTAATCCTTTCTCTCTTTTTGTTTGTCCACACTTCCTAGCAATCTAACCAAAAGAGTTCTGGTGGAAGAACCCGGAAAAGAATAATGGTATCTTTACGAACAGAGAAAAATAATTATAGTTTCGATATACGACGACACAGAAAAAGGATTTTCCCCGGCCCTTTTCTTGTGTCAATAGAACTCTCGTAAATAGTAATCCCTCCTTAAAAGGATTTCGTTCTTTCATTTTTTCTTTTCCCATCTTGCTCTGTTTCTCTTTCTTTGTATGTCTATTTTCTATTACTAGAATAGGTACAAGTTAATGAAAATTCCAGGAATCCGCACAACGAAAAAAAAGTATAAACAAAGCAACCAAAAAGGTTTTACAAGATTTTTGATCATACAATGTAATGGATCAACAAAAAATTCGGCCGCTTTTTAATCACCAACTTGATGTTCTGAATCTCTGCACCCTAGAATTCCATTTCGTACATTGACCTTTTCAAACTGTTTCTTTTTAAGACCAAAAACTTGTGCCAAAATAAAGATGCCAAGAAGAACAAAGAACCGTGGACCCGTAATGGGTCTTGAGCACATTCCGCATCTCCCTGACCAAGCCTCCCACATTTGGATTCGCTTGTTAATGGTGATCAGCTTGATGGATTCCACCTCTGACACACGAAGTTCTGGTCCTGGAGTATCATATCAACCACTGACTGTCTCATCCGATGCTCAACTGGGTTATTTCATATCCCCTTTTTCTTACGTACTATTCTGCTTACTATACCTGCGGATGTAGCATTATAACTGTATTGTTACTTTTTGCTACCATCAGGATAAATTCTGAACCCTTCCTCTGTTCCCACCTACGTATATGGGATATTTAAGAGTGAACGTCTTTCTTCGTAGCAGGGTCGGGGGAAGAATGGGAAAGACGATTTCACTATATGTCGCCCGGGAAACAGGACCTGATCACATAATAAAAATTTCTTTTATTGGGACGATAACTCGAAAAGCCAGATTTCCTATCTTTTCTTTCAACTCAGGAGAAATACGACAAGGGGGGGCCTAAATTCGAATCCGTCGTGTAATGAGAACAGCCCCCACATTCAAAGTCCCTTTTTACCATTAGCAAGAACTTGTTTCAGTTGCTTATCATAAGGTATTCGAACAACTGCTTCAAATTACAGCGCTATCATGAGCCCGCTATGCGGAACTTCAAATAATCCACGGTTTGATTAGCTAAATGGCAAGTGGCCCCTACAATTCGTCCGTTGCTTCTCGCGGGTTTTCATAACCCTGCTGCGCAAAAATGGATATGCATTTGAACTAGATGCCGATTATTACATATATCATGATCGATACAGAAATGGATCGAGTCATCTCTTCCTTACAACCCAAGAAAAGTATTTTATCATTTTTGCATGTCCAATTCATCTGATCCCGGAATTTCTACCATAAATTAGATGAGGTTGCTATATAGTTCCCTATCACGAGCTCCTGTCCTTTGTTGGAAGAATTGTACTGAATATAGGACGAATACTTGAACAGATGAAAGTTAAAGAATTAAGTAAAATTGAAAATACCTTTCTTTATACCCAAGACCGATTCTGCATTTGATTGAGTATAATAGATCGAATGAGTTCTTTTATTCATTCATTGAATGATAATTTCTACAAGCGAAGGAGATACACGATGTAAAAAAAGGAGATCCAATATTCAACAATTGTATCAGAATACCTGGAAAGTGGAACAAGACCAGATCTAATTTAATCGTTATGATCCAATCCAAAATCGTTGTAGACCGAACCGATCATTAGTTCCCAACCTGGGTTCGTGAAATCCGATCCATAAATCCTACTAAAGAATAGAAAGCTTTTATTGTGTCCTTAAGTTATAGAGGAATTCCGGACCCAAGAATTAAGAATGACGAGTTCTTCATTATCAGAATAAAAATACCACTTAGAATAGCGAAACAGATTATATTTGTCGAGAAATTCAAAATTATATGGAGATCATATTCTTGTGTGCTTTGACTAATTGTATTGTTTCCTTGTGTATTCCTATATGAGTTTTTTGTTATATCGTTTCCCGGGTACTCCTTTATCATTTCGTCCAATAGGAATAGTTTCTTCTAATTCTATGATCTTTCCAGTTCGTACGTTTTTCTCTTGAATATGATTCAAAAATTTTCGGATTGCCTGTATTCCCCAATTAGTAACCAAGTTTCCGACTTTATTAATGAGAAAGAGCCCCCCATGGCAAAAATACTAATAGATGCGAATATTGAGGGAGGCCGAAGCTTTTTTTTTTCATTTTTTTTTCTGTGAATTGAATTGTTAATGAACCTGCTTCATTCGTTGACTCTATCTGATCTGATATTTCTTTGAAGCACGAGTTGTAATAACAGTAATTGACCTATGGGTCCTATTCTTTCCTATTATTGTGTAATAATTTTATTTTTTATTTAATTTAGAAGGAATATAGACATAGAATAAGAGTCCTTTTTCGATGAAAATGAGAAAAAAGAAATCAATTTATTTTTTTCCCCGGATATCTCAATTGGGCAAATTTGAACCAATTTTATTTTCATTTGTTCTTTCGCTGATACTCGAAATCCCACTTGAAGTAACGAATCGAGTTTCGAGACGAACCAACTCACCCTGGATCACATTAAATTCTTTTCGAAATGTTTCCCCGTCTACCAGAAACGGGTATCAATTCAAAATCTGGGCCTAAAAGATGAATTCTGTATTACGAAATACTGTTCGGATGGTTTCAAGTCCTTCCCCCATCTTGAGAAAAATATTATTCCTTCATTTTTATGCCTTCACTTCAGTTCGTTTCAAAATACTTCAATTGGTACGCGCAGAAATAGGCCATTCGGCGCTTTTTTTGTTCAATTTCTCGTGGAGTAAAATCGTCATCAGTACGAGTCAAGGAATGGCTCCTTGGCCTCTGATTTTCATATAAAGGACACGACGATGATAACGACCCTCTTTAACTCTCTATCTGATTGATTGGGTATCTCATCATAAAGAAGCGAAGGCAGAGCGACGATTTTTCCAGGAAATCCCCAGCGAAATACACACTATTCCTTCTTTTTCTATCGAATCGGTCATAACCGCTACCAGAATACATCCACGAAATTGTGCACCACCAATACGACTATGATAACCCACCGCGATCCGTAGAAAGCATCACGATCCCATTGTGGAAAAAAAAATGATTTGCTGAATGGAATACGGATATCAAATTCCTACCAAATAACTGGAAGTTCCAACCACGAAGAATCCTATGAACCTAAAAGGATACGGCCAGCCAAAATTTACTCGTTTTTCGAACCCCCCGTTATAAGTTTACCCTATGTTCTGATTCGCCATTCATACTATACAGTCCATTTGCATTCGATTGGGAATATGACGACTAACCCAAATAACTTTTACTTTACCTTCTTGATCCGAAGAACTTTCATCACTAGCACTATTCTGATGTGAAACATTAGGAGTCATTTGGTTAGATACATTGACTTTCTATTAAAATATTCACTAATCCATTTTGAACCGCTATATTCACATATACTGCATTGTATGCAGATATCATATATCGCGCACAACAGTCTTCATTTGTGTTTCGGAAAGGCCACATATCATAATCCATATTCACGAGATAATATCTGTATCTCATCCAGTGTTGAAATAAATTGATAATATTCGGGTTCCCCCTTGTGTCTATACAATCTTATTTTTTTGGACATGAAGAAATAAGGAAACCATTGCAATTGCCCGGAAAACTCGGCCGCACTAAAGGCCCAAAAATGAGGGTAAGTTGGTCTGTCATAGAATAGGTGCCTCAATTTTAATTTTCTATCTGTTGTTAATTTTCTATCTATTAGAAAAGATACTTCTTAGGATATATCTATTACTTATGATATATCTATTATAATAATATCAAGTCTCTATTATAAGTAATATCAATCCATTTATGATATTATAAATATCATTATAAAAAATTAATAATAAATCTTATTTATTATAAGTAATAAGTAATATCACTATAATTCTATATGATTGATAGAAAAGAGTAGCTAGAAACTATATATTCTATATTACTCAAATTGCTAAAAAAAATTTTTATTATTACTTACTTATTTCTTTACTTATAATTATCATTTAGAAATATCTAACAATACTAAAATAAAGAGTAATAAATATAAAAAAAATAGTAAAAATAAAATGATCCGACACCTTCGTCTCTTATTACAAGGAGAACTTTGTCACCAAGACACACCTGATTTACGAACGAATTAAATACTTGTTTCGCTAACAAATAAATACGAATCTAGTGCGATACTTTACATTTTTGAACTTGGATTCAGGGAAAGAAACCGTGGAGCTGAAATAACTCACCCAGAACACGCTTTTAAAGATTACGTGGTACTATTGGTCGATAACCTTTAATGAATAAACTCAGACCACTTGAACCTTCAGGGATTACCTTTTTCATGTTTTGTTCAATTACTCTTTTACCCGCAAATGCAATGTAGGCGTTAGGTTCAGCAATAATGACTATCCCCAACATACCACAACTGGCTGTTACTCCACCAGTTGTCGGAGATGTAAGAATGATACATAGATACCTTTTTATCTGAGATAATTGATGAAGCAGAGTATTTTAGCCATTTGCATCAAGCTCAACTTCCTTCTTTGCATGCGTGCTCCTCCGGACGCACACACAGCAATGACAGTAGAGATCGTTATTAGCATACTCGATCACACGAGTTAATTTTTCTCGCCCTACTACGGATCCCTACTACCTCCCCATAACTGAAAATCCATAACGCCCAATTGCTACGGGAATACCATTTATTTGACCTATGCCTGTTTGAATATCATCCCGCTAAACCTGTCCTTCTTTGATAAAATCGATACATCTCCATAAGGTTCCTCTTTTGAACGAAAATCAATGGGGTCTAAGATATCATATCTTTATCCAGATGATCCAAGTTCCGGCTCAATTCGAAAGTTCAATTTCTATCGGAACTACTCTTTTCAAATGATATCCACACTGTTCCCAAATATTCATTTTTGACACTTAAAAAATTTTTTATAATAATTTAATCCATACCAATTTTCGCATTGAACCCATAATGTTGTATTTTTGATTATATGAAATCTTGGATTCTACTTCTTCATGGAAATCTGATTCTACTTCTTCATGGAAATCTGATTCTACTTCTTCATGGAATCTGATTCTACTTCTCTTATGAAAATCTGATTCTACTTCTCATGGAATCTGATTCTACTTCTTCATGGAATCTGATTCTACTTCTTCATGGAAATCTGATTCTACTTCTTCATGGAAATCTGATCTACTTCTTCATGGAATCTGATTCTACTTCTTCATGGAAATCTGATCTACTTCTTCATGGAATTCTAACTTCTTCAGGAAATCATTGAAATTTTTTTCTAGTTCTTTTCTAGACCTACCGCCTCCACCTCTATTTCTATTTCAGTCAATGAAGTATAAAATCCAACTGCACTGTAATTGTTGGTACTACCAAATAGAACTATTAATACTGAACTTCAAACAGATAACTATCATGCAACTATTAATGTGATTATTCCAACTAGATTGAGTATCATCATGTAATGATATAGTATGATTCTTTTTCTTATACCCCCTACTCACATAACGAGAAGTTTTTTTTTCTAGTTCACTCAGAAAGAACTATCATTGTCCAACCTCAAATCTGATTTTCATATCAAATATCAGATAACTGTCACCATTACTATCCTAACTAAAAAAGTGTCATCAGAGATCAACCCCACATATCCTGGATTTCAAATAAAGAATCAACATTAGTGAAACTATAATTTCCCACTATGATTCCAACTAGGAATCTGTTTTCTTCGTATCGTTTAGAATGTTTGTGCACGTTCTAACTGGTATCTCAATACCATCAAGACTATCCATTGATTACTTAGCCCCCTATGTTCTAACTCTCGTTAGACAACCATCGGAGAACGGAACCACCATTTTCCCATAGAAGTCTTTCTACCCCCTTTGATGAAATACATACATTCGATGGATAATCATTTTCTTTCACTACTTACTCTTCTTATCAATACTTACTCGTTATTAATTAACAATCCTTGATTAGGATGGATTCCTTATGCTTAATTCTGATAAGAATCAATAGTGAAAGTAAATATTCTCTTTTTTTGGTAAGCCGAGTATCACTTCACTATATTATTGATAGAATCTTTTTCTCAATTTAAATAAGAATACACAGCGTTCTTCCATGTGATGTACAAATTTCTCATCGAAAATAGAGATAGTTGTTTTATTTCTATAATCAAGAATAAGAATTTGTTTTTCCGTATAACAATAATACGTTTCTATTTTACATGGAACTAAAAGACCATATTACGGATGGGTAAAGGAGCCCTTTTCCCTTGGCTTGATCTATGGCCTGAACTAGGAGATATAACAAAGTCCACCAATCCCAAGGATCCATAATTAATCCACTCCTATGGACCCACCACACACATAGAAGTATTGAGTTGTTAGTCTTCGATCTTTCTAGTATATATAGGTAGATCTGTCATCGTACATATAAAAGATATATGCAAATACTAGTATAGAATGCTCATTCTTTTTTTATTCGGCCCAAATCGGCCCAATCTTTTTTTTTTAGGAAAAGAATTGGGCCGACTTTAATTGCAATCAATTAGGAAGAACCAAACAGGAAGTTACTGACTTTGCATCACGTTTACTTTTTTTCTCTTTATCTAGCTTATCTACTGGTTCGAATTCAATTTGATCTCTTTCCATACTTCCACGCAGCAGCTATTCAGTGGGCTCATTTGCTAGCTCTGCACGGATAATTTCATTACCTTCACGAGCAAGATACGTCCTCATTACGATGCTTGTACACACGCCCTAAAGCCACCCTATTAAGCTACTGCACCAGTGCATTTCCGCAGGGTGTCTAAAGTTTTCCTCCGCCAACACTGTAGTACGCATCATCCCAAAGAATTTCGGTCGAGCAGGCATATGCACAACAAACTGAATACCCCCGAAGCCAACGTGCAGAACACCTGGCATAGAACCCATCTTGAGTGAAGAAAAATACCGCGACGTCGTCTTTTTTCGATATAATCATCACGTAATAAATCCCGCGAACCTCAAGTCATCTCACGTTCCCCTTCCATTTTCACCTACTACTGGACCGGCGTGAATTGCAATTCTCCACCGACATACGTAAGCTTTAGGGCTAGTACACCGAAATTCTACCTGATTTTTCTGTCCTATCAATAACGCATGCATTGCGCGATGGATGTGAAAGTAGGGCCGTTGTCCAGCGGCAATAATGAGCCAGCTAGTATTTGCGTGATCCACCATTTTCATTAGTCATGCATTACGTAGGAACTCCTAATCCTGGCCATATTGCCCTTTCATCATTCTCACATGTACCCGCATAGCCTTCAAGTAATGTCCTTTGATTTCACCTGTTTCGTCGGCCTGCGCTTAAAAATTGCTTCGGCGCAAAATAATAAACGATCTCTCCAACGCATAAATTGCTGTGAGTTCACGTTTTTCACATCATCTTTGGTAAAACAAGTCACCACTAGACATCTAAACCGCCTACCGGAGTTTTTTGCAGATACTCCCTCCAATTTTGTTTAATAGTACTCCCACTAGGGAGAAACCATACTTGTTCAACTATCCTCTTTCAACCTGAATGCCTTTATGCGGGGCTTGGAAAGTTTGGGATAAGAAGTGGGAATTCGCAGATCCTCCAGACGAGAGTCCGTAAGGCTTGAAACCAATACAGTACACAATAAGTAAACATTTTAGTAACCGAACCTTCTTCAAAAGGTCTAAGGATCAGCTACATAAGCAATATATTGATTTTTCCTCCCCAACACGGCCTCGATGTGGTAGCATCGCCCTTTTGTACGATCAAACTGGTAAAGCTCCATCCATCCACCCAGTTGTTCCATGTACCATAGAAGGCACAGATTAGGCATACAGGCGTTCCACACCCTTTTTAGTGGAGTGGACGCGCTAATTGTTTACATCCATTAGTTTTAAGGGCTTCAATGCAGACTTTGATGGGATCAATGGCTGTTCATGTACCTTTATCTTTGGAAGCTCAAGCGAAGGCTTCGTTTCCTTATGTTTTTCCCTCATATGAATCTCTTGTCTCCAGCTATTGGGATCCTATTTCCGTACCAACTCAAGATATGCTTATCGGACTCTATTTATTAACGATCGGGAATCGTCGAGGTATTTTGTGCAGAAATAGGTATAATCCATATAGATAAGTTCGGAAACTACCAAAATAAAAAGGTTGACAATAAAAAAAATGACTATAGTAGACGAAAAAGACAGAACCCTATGTTGTAGTTCCTATGATGCCCTTGGAGCTTATCAACAGAAACGAATTAAGTTTAGATAGTCCCTTTGTGGCTCCGATGGAGACTAGATTCAACGTGTCAATTGGCTCAAGAGAAGTCCCCTCGAAGTTCAATAGAATCTTTGGGTACTTATCATGAGATTTTGATGGGCACTATCTAATAGGAAGAATTGTAACAAAGGAATCCTGTTGTTATACATTCTAACTACTCTGGTCATATTTCTTTTATCGGAAATAGAAGAAGCCATACCTGGGTTTTGTCGACCTACTCATACGCTCTCTAAACTAATAAATCAGATTAGGCGATGTTTTCGTGTCCCCATGGAATTCTCGGGTCTCCCCAATTTCACTGGTATCCATAAATTTCTTAATTTCTGCGTGACTCACACGATGAGATTGAGGAAAGGAAGTTTTCGAATCACTAACTCATCCATTGTCGAATCCTACTTACAGAATAAATATAAGAGGTACTGTACTTATGGCCAAACGGGCCGATCT
>PYDT01001510.1:0-21987 GCA_004837865.1 Musa balbisiana
TGAAGAAGCTAATCTAATTGTATAGTTTCTATAATTGATTTCTTCTGTGTAATCTAATTGATAGGGCCTCATTGATATTGCTACCGATCTCGTACATTGGAACCCATGTTTATGCACCCCAATCCGTTAGTATGAACCTTTTCTTTTCCAAGTGAAATCCCCTTAGTATATTAAAGAATGAACAAGTGTTTCGGTTGTTTGCGTGCATAAGAATCTTCGTATTCCTACTGCATTATTTACTTTATTGGAGCTATTAGAGCGTGATCCCCTTTTTGGGGCATATGAGTGCGAGAGAAGCATAACCAGAATATTTCTAGTGACTTTTCACAATCTCTGAGAGATAGTTGCTCTAATAGACCGAAGGATAATTAATCGACTCATTCCATATACAAGACATGACTGTTTTGAATCCATAGTATGCAAGGAGACATTGCTTTGCTAATTCTCATTGAAAGGTGCTATCCAATCGGTCTATTTTCGCGGCATCCATATACATAGTTAGCAGCTCCGTCAAGTCATCATCAATATCTTCGCCCTATCATCCATATCGATAATCGTCCACTATCATCAATATCGATATCGTCACTATCACATCCACAAAATCGAAGCATCATAAAATAATTCGTTAGGCTTGTCATCCGGAACTTGTTTCGAAATACCGAATGAAAGGAACATAGGTGGGTTTGTCGCTAGTTCTTTGACCAAATATGATCGTCAGTCCTAATAGAACCCTATCACTAAAATACTCCCTGAAGGGATAGGCTAAGCGGAGGCGAAAAGGGTTTTCCAGGAGATGGGAACATGAAAACTATTACCCACACGAGGTTTGTGAAAAGTAAGTGTCTGATCCTGACAAGGAATACCGGCTTTCTGCTAAACAGAGGATCCATTGAACTCATAATTCATTATATAACTTGTCAACTCAGGTTCGTAATTAAATTGATCCCGGTGTTCAGTCATTTGATAACCAGAGTCATTCTTTGATAAATGAGCACTATGAGTCAGACCTCCATAGATTTGATCAGTCTTTTTTCTGTCGTTAAGGTTGAGAACTGTACCACGAATCTCTTTTCTTCATCATCACAATCGACTCCACACTGGTTCGCGCCCGGATTCTATTTTCTCATCAATCCAAGCACCGTGTCCCACTTTTTCTTTTTTCTATGCAGATGATAGATCATCTTATACTTGTAAGGCGACTATATGCTGTCGTCGTATTTCTCGAAAAGTTATTCGATTGATGTGTATTTGGTAGATACTTCTGAGATTGATGGGATTTGATATGATACTTATGATATCGAATGATTGATATTCAAATATTGTCTCCTAGAACGTAGTGATTTGACCCCACAAGCGACCAATAGCATGTTTCCACCAAAGCAAAGACAACCCCGTATTTTCTTCCAGAGAACTCCTAATTGTTCAGAACAACTATACGCGATTCTTTAACCTAAAGAATTCAGTTCAGATGTAGGATCCCCATCCAAAAGTTTTCGCAACATCAATCACGGGTATGATGGAATCCTCAAGATTTGATCTTGTTTCTAACTCTGTCTGGAACTCCTAGAGGCTTGGGAAACCAAGAGATATCTATACGAACGAGATTATCCAGCAACAGCGAAGGAAAAAGATTGAATAATGAACTCCACTCCCCGAGCTTTGGTTGATCTCAGATGTGTCCCATAATCAATGGCAACGGGTGACTCATATTTCGATGAATCATTTCTTCGGACAGAAAGAAAATTCTTTAAACACTCCCCTCTAAATGCTCCTTATCAGAGTCCAATTGTGAGAATCTTCTGAGGAATTGTCCCATGAGATATCTGATCCTGCATATTATATGAAAAATGGATACAAATTTTAAACTGGATACAAATTTGTGACTGCTACTTAGTAATCGCATGGTTCTGAAAAAGAATCTAACCAAGGTGAAATTTCGATCTTTGCACTCGATCGAAGTAAGGAACCATGGCCTATATGTTGGAACGGATTTCCATTTTGGTTGGAAGCAGTCCATTTTTGAGGATTTGAAAAGCACTACTCGTTTGAAGTTTTCGATACATCTGCTGCCGTTTCTCAACGCATCTTGAGAGACTTCCGTTTTTTTTTCCCTCTGTCCGGGATGGTAATATTTTCATCAGACATGAGTGTGATCAAACCCATGTGGGGCATTGAAACTGAGATACCGCTGCAATTTCTTGCCCCTAATCAGATATTCCATATCGTAAGATGCCTGACAATAAGTTCTTCCAAATTGACTCTTTGTTTCTCGTTCGAGTGTTGCAGAATGTTGCGATCGAGTAAATAGCTCTACGAACCGAATGGCTCGATCGAATTGGAAAACGGAACGATTTTACAAGTTATACTTTTGTCACCACTTTTTGTGGTAAAATCCTTTAGGTAGGAATATGTTAGATACCTGTGACCTCGATTGGTGCAAAGTCTTCTCTCTCTCCAAAAAAATTATTTTTTTTTTTTACCGACGACGAAGAAAAATATTTTGTTGCGAATGAACAAGGTATTGAGGATTGTCCCTATGTAAGATCATAATTATTGATACGGGTCTTTTCCACCTAAAAGGAATCTTTTGTTACAATAGAACAAGAAGTGATTTGATCATTCAAATCGAAGTCGATTTGCTGGATAAAGAAATTCACTGAACTTCTATGAAATGGTTTTCACGGGATTCCATCACTTGTCTCGATCATGGAATATCATTGAAAATGGAATCCGTGTTATCAAAAAGGATTCCTCATTTATTGCTAGTATAGAATGATTCAATCATCGAACTCTGGTATCTCTTTGAAACAAAAATGGTAATTGTTCCTCCATTGATAGAATTCCGGTCCTTTGGCAAGTATCATGATCTGCAAATAATAAGTTTCAATTATTCAAAAAATGAACGATTTGAACACCTATTGATTCTAACACTGATTGCGGAGTTGTCATATCGGACCTTTCCATTCACGGAGTGTGGATCGCGGACCTATTAATGGGTATAGTCCCGATACTCACAAAGAAAAGAGGGTAGTGACTTGGACAAAAATGGAAGTTGACTTTGACAAAAAGGGAAGTGACTTGGACAAAAAGACCAAGTGACTTGGACAAAAAGAAACGAATGACTTAGAACAAATTTTGTTTGTCGTATCCTCGGACCATCAATCGAATATTAGGTAATAGCGTAACCGATCGAACACTACTTGACAACGGTATTCTAGTTTCAGACCTAAATGTGCCAACTGTCCTGGAACATTCCTTGCTCGTCATTGGACCTTTTGTACTATAGACATCAGATCCCGATTCATGGATCTCTCGGTTCGAGAAAAAAGGATCAAACCTTTCTTCTGACTCTTTTTCAAAATTCGATAACATGTTGGTTGATCGTATTTTCATTATAGTTATATGATTCAGAGTATATGTCCTATTTTGAGACCTTTGAAGTTCCATATTCGAAGTTGCGATCGATCATTCCTTAAAGAATCTGATTAATACATTTCTTATGTACCCCTAGGTGCTATATTGGATTTGATCAATTTTCGGCTCAATCTATATTGCTTGCTGACCCCATTATGTTGTTGCTAGCAAATACCGCTGTTTTAGTTTTGGATCTTCCGAATCATTCCCTCAGTAATCCGACCGGATTTTTTTCTGGATCCTTCGATAAAAAGATTCATATCTCTTCATAAAAAAGAGGAGGTATCACTCCATAAAGATTCCTTTTTCGGATTCATCTCTGGATTTGATACGCTCATTCAAGAATTTTTTTGTCCAACCTCCGTAGGAATCAGAGAAAATCACATCCCCTATGATACACCAGATCCGGCTCGGTTATTGATAGAGTGAATAGATCTGCCTTTCTTGAAATCTCTCTGGCTGATTCAAATCGTGTGTAACGTTGTATCCCCTTTTGTTCCGGTCATGGAATAGATAAATATCAAAATGGATTTTTGTTCAAGAATGAATCTTATTTGAACTTTCCATATCCGTTCGTTCGTCTTCGGACCCATATCACATCCCGGGATCTGATGAAATATGGGATGAATTGAAGACGGTATTTTGTAAATACATAATTAGCTGGAATATCTCAACCTTTCTTCTTTATTTTCCAATCGCCTGTGAAGGTACAAAAGACGCGCATCTGGTTTTTCTTCAAAAAAATTTCTTTCTGATCTCTAGTGGACCCTCACTATATTTCGAACCCAATGAAGTTCTGACCATCGTTCAGAGAAAAAAAACGATTGATCTTGTAGGCTTCCCAGAAATTTCTTCGAGTTTCTTCCGGAATCAGATGGGGATTACTTCATCTGCTTCTCACGTTCCGTGATAGCCGGACATTAGAAGATTCCAAAAATGCCTTTCGGGAATCGAGCTGATTCTATCTCTGTTCGTATCCGTTGAAGAAAGAGGATTCCCAAAGAAATCGATCTTTCTTTAAGTTGCGGAATGGCTTTTTTGATCGATCAATGTGGGATATTCGAATCCTCCATTTCTAATGGAAGCGAAATGATCCATGGATTGATCATAATTCCTTTCACTTGGCTAAATCCCTTACGTTGAACGAAAATTAGATCTTGTGGATCATATTGATATTTGACAATACATTCCGTACCTTGCTAAAAAACCGTCTTGTTTACCAACCAACATGTCAACCCAATCAATTCTCTCTGCGATACGTTTACCTCACAAAAATCCGGATTCACGTGCTGATTCTTTCATTCCCCCAACTAACGAAGAGATCTGGTCTGAATTGCCACATATGAAATTGAACACATTTTGCAAAAGAAATACCCCACTTGTTTCTCGAGAAGAATGGAAACTCTCCAGATCATTGATTGAATAGTTGCCTCACTCCTTGTTGTTTTGAAGAAACCCTCCCCTTCCAATTGTCTTTTTTCACGAAAATCGACATGAGATACCAAATCAAGTCGTTCCCTAAGAATTTCCGCATAGCTGTCCCAATTCAAGTTGATTTAATGTTTCGCTTCTTTCCTCGGAGAAATGACGATCAACAATTCCAATCATGGTCCTGGCGATCGTATCAGCCGTCCTATAAAAAAGAAACTCCAGATATTCGCGTATCTTTCTCTTTGAATGAGATCTTAATTCCATCTAACGGTTTCATTAATATCTTACAACTAGATCCCTCTTTTTTTTTCCGATCCGTTCCTCCCCACCGCGAACTCCGTTAGAGCGGCATGATACACTTTTTATTTATTGGGAGACCCCAAGTACCTCTTGCGGATCCATGAAACAACTCTCAGAAATCTTTTTTTCCCTTTTGGACATACAGGACGAAACAATCCACCTATTGATATTGAAGACCGAAATATTCTTCCAAGTCTCTTTCTTTTCGGTCCCATGTATTCATAGGTCTAGAAGAAGCTCCGATCAAATAGAGATTTTTTCTTTTCAAACCATCTTCGATTGGTTAATACGAAGATCATAGGACCCGCTACTACAAGCAGTACTACACCTTTTATTGACCCATGATCAATGAAATAGCGATTGCCTTGTTTGAACCCTCAATCACTGTGAAAGTAGGGTACTCCAAATTCGTGGTCAAAAATTTCATAGCGTGCTTGATGGAAAAAAAATGATTTGATCCACGAATCGAAGAAATATTGCGAATTCTTGATCTCTCTCAATATCTCTCTCAATTCGACGATCCAGATTTGAATTGATGTCGTCCCATAAATCCTCCTAAAGATTTTATTTCAACTAAAGTTTTTTTATTTCAAGGGGAATTTTTGGTTCTTTATACATTTACGATATACTTTATTATACGATATACTTATGTTACGATATACTTATTTATACGATATACTTATTATACTTTATGAACGATATAACTTATTGATAAGATATAACTTATTTATACATATCCTTATTTACGAATACTTATTTATACGATATACTTATTTACGATATACTTATTACGATATCTTATTTATAAATATTTTTTATAAATAAACATTTACGATATCTATTTATACGATATACTTATTATACGATATACTTAATTTACTATATACGTATTTTACGATCTTATTTACGAATACTATTTACTATATACTTATTACTATATACTTATTTATACGATATACTTATTTCGATATTAATTACTTATATATATTATCTCTGTTAAGCATCCATGGCTGAATGGTTAAAGCGCCCACTCATAATTGGCAAATTCGTAGGTCCCATTCCTGCTGGTGCCCCAATACCGGGAACGTTCAATAAGTCTATTGGATTGGCTCTGTAGCCTGGGAATCTCAGTCATCCATACCAACGAATTGGTATGGTTAAAAAAAACCTAAAATTTTTTTTTTTTTTCAGCCTACCATATGAAAAGTAGGAACTAGAATTCTTATCGATACTGGAAACTCATAGGGAAGAAATGGCTTTAATGATGGAATCAAATATTCAGTATTTACAGACAAAAGTTTCGGCGGTTTATTGGGAACCTCAAATACTCTAATGTCGAAATCAGGATCAACTAGGACAGAAATAAGCATTGGGTCGAACTCTTCTTGTGTCAAGTAATAGCTATGAAATACATCGACTCCCTGGAAGGTAGCAGCAGGGACTATATTGGACATAGACAATGCATTAACAGACTTATGTCTTACCTTCAACCACCCTGTTATTCTATCCACCTCTTATTCGAGAAAAGCACTTAAAGCCAAAATACTTTTCATAACACGGGATACCTTTATACAAACTTCTACCCCCGCGCACAACGCAATGGATACCGTAAACAGTCAATTGAAATCCACTCCACGAAATAATTTGCTCTATGCAGCATCGTTGTAGTAAGGTCCGTAATGCCAGAGGAATCCTTACCGCCGGCATTAGAGGGGGAGGTCATAAGCGTCATCCCGTAAAATCTATTTCGACGGCATGAAAAAGACGTATCGGTATCTATCGTAACCATGAATACGACCCTAATCGAAATTCATACATTTTTCTCATACACTATGGGGATGGTGAGAAGAGATACATTTTACATCCCAAGGGCTATCTATTGAGATACCATCATTGTTTCTTCTGGTACGAATTCCTAGATCACTGGAATGCCCTACTTTGAGTGCGGGTTGACTATTGATTTACTAATTGGAATAACCAATTAGGTTTACGACGAAACCTAGAAATCGATCACTGATCCAATTTGATTACTCTACGGATAGACCTCAACAGAAAACTGTTTATCAACGCAGCAATTGATTGCTGAGTTCAGTAGTTCCTCTAGAAATTATTGACTCTAGAGATAATTGTATATGGAGAAGACCAAATTGTTTGAAGCCCGCACAGAAACCGTAAGCGCCCCTTTTTTAAAGAGGAGACGGTTGTTCCCATTTAATTTGATGGTCAGCAGCGATTGAAGCTAAGGCATGGTAATTAAGATCCCCCCGGGGAACAAGAGAGATTTCACTACGTTACCGTAATATGTGGAATTATCGACGTAATTTCATAGAGCATTCGGTCTGAATGCTACACTGAAGAACATAACCAATGACGATACGGGAGACCTAGGATGTAGAATATCCCTAACATGAGTGATTCAGCAGATTTGGATTCCTATAGATCCCTCATGTGGTACGTCTCCTAACTATTTATATAAGATCCATCTTTCTAGATCCATCATATACGCTAGAAACCGTATGCCTTTTGGAAAAGCTGTACAGTTTTGGGAATGGGTTTTTATTTATAAAACGAAAATCTACCTTCAAACCGATAGGCCTTAGGCCCGGCCTCTAGCATATCGCATCGAAATCACACTTGTCATGGTCCCTTAGCTAGCGCACAGTGCTGTAGCGAAACGATTGCAAAAGGGTAACTCGCCACATTAAGATTACCATCTTGGAGTCCGTTTGATAGCCCAAAACTCTTAGCAACAGTCGGACACGTGGTAATGTTGTGGTGACCAAAAAAGTTGGGTTAGAGCCGATCTTAAGTGTTGGCTAGGTAAGCGTCCTGTAGTAAGAGATTAGTTATGAACCCTGTAGACCAGTCCCCATGGGGTCGGTGAGGGGAGGAGCCCCAATCGGTAGAAAAAAAAAACCCCACACCCCTTGTTACCTGCGCTTGGAGAAAAATAGGAAGGAAAAAATAAGTGCTAGTTTTATCTTCGTCGCCGTAAATAGGAATATTGAAAATAAATTTTTTTTGAACTTTGAAAAAATGTGATGGCAACGACGTGAATTGAACCCGCCTGGTTATTCCAAGCCACTGCCATTGACCACTTGCTACATCGCCCCCTTTTCCTAGCTAAAGGATTTTTCTTTTTTCCAGGCATCATTATTGGTATTTTATCTTACCTCCTATACTTAACTTAGATCGAATATTGACCTAGCATGCCAAGCTTTAAAATAAAAATGTAAAAAAAAGGAGAATACACTGTGACTGACACTTCGCTAAAAAAAAAAACCCTTTTTAGCTAACGCATTTTATCGGAAAAAATGGAAAAGACCACCTGAGGGAGGCGAAATCTGAAATAATAGTAACTTGTTCCTCGGGCACTACCATTCTACCCACAATGATTGGCCCACAAACGCTATCATAATGGAAAGGAACTTTTCTTATTTACCTATTATTCACAGATCGTATGGATGTCACAAATTGGGAAATTCGCGCCTACTTTTAGCTTTTGCGAGACAATGCACGAACGATAATATCTCGTCGTTAGTTATTTAAAGTTCATTTTAATATTAAATAAAACATTTTTAATAGTAAATAAATACACCAAATAATAAAACCATTTTAAATTAAAACATAAAAAAACTACAATATAACTTAAATATAAAAAAAAATGAAATTGAAAAAATATTTTTTTGGTGAAAAAAAAATAAGTATCAACCAAGTGTTGTTACATTTTGTTGGGGGATAGGATCACCTTCTGATAAAGACTCGAAGGTCGGTTAAAGAAGTAAATTTTAGCTCAACATATAGTATATGTCTGTTTTTCAAAGCGCGAAGCGTAATTGATCAATGAGCGGCACGTGTCCTATAAGAAACATTATGATACTGGACTCTGCGTTAAGAGCATCTTATCCCATTTTAAAATTGTTTATTCTGAAGCCCAATTGCCTAGTCATACTAGGGTTTTTGAACGAAGCTGATTCATTCATTAGTAGCAAAGTTAATAGGGTAACCATTGTGAAAAATTAAGACCTCCGAGCTCGAGACTAGTTATCCATACAAAGACCTACTTGTCATATACAAGTGTTTAAGGATAACTCTAATTATTTTAGATAATCTCCTATTTAGATTCATCATAGTAAACATAGTAGAAATAACATATGGATGGAAAGAAATATAATAGGACAATATGGGACCAAAATAAATCCCTTGTTTCAACTGGTACAACCCAACCATCATGCCTTTGGGTTCGCACAACCAAAATTATTCTGTGTTTACAGAAGGATGAAAAAATACTAGAGTTTGTATCAAGAACTATGTACGAAAAAAATAGAGAATATCCCGGGTTTTCGAAGGAATCGCTCGTATAGGCATTAAAAAAAGAATTGATTTCATCCATTCATAATGCTACTTGGATTTCCAAATTTATTAATAGAGTGGCCAACACGAGAATCGAAGAATACAGATGACTGTACAACAAGAATTTAATTCTGTGAACCGAAGACTCACATGCTATCACAAGAGTTAAAAACCTTATGGCAACCTAATATTTCTTGCTGGAATATATCGCTTTACAATTAACAAATAGAGTTTCGTTTCGAAGGCAATGAAAAAGGCTATTGAATTAGCTGAACAAACGGAATACACAAGGAAATGCAATTACAGAATTGCATGCGGATTGACTGAAGAAATTGCACGTGTCGAATGGGATCCGAGAGGGCAGGGTTCCCCTACAAACAATTCGCGCTAAAATTGATCATTGTTCCTAAACAATTCCGGAACTATCTATGAGTATTATGCATCAAATTTGGATATTTGGGGACGAGTAATAATCGCCTTTATTTACTTTGCATTCTGGCCATTGATAGAACAAAAAATAACAACTTGTTTCATTCTTTTTCCTTAAATCAACAAAAATGAGTCAATTCGACTTCTATAGGTTGAATAAAAATCGATTTGACCATTTTGTTATAATTGCTAGCTTAGTGTGTGACGCGTTAATTTTTCTTTAGAGTTTAGAATTGGAATAAAAAAAATAGACTAACCCTACTTAACTTAATAACTAGATAAATAAATAAAAACAAAAATAAAAACAAATAAACTCATGACCAACTTATGGCTTCGTATTGTCTAATCCCAAGAACAGTCACTATATGAGATGAGTGGATCAATCATATAGTGCAGCCACTGCAACTAATCTTTTCCATCAAAAGCTGATATGGGTGTGTGAAACGAAAATAAAGGGATGTGGATAAATGAAGGATGATAAAAGAGAGAACAAAATATCAAGTAGATGATCCAATATATGGTCTATGAATTACCTCATAAGCAATGTGATAAAGCATCATACTGTGAATGAATATAAATAATAATAAAGAGCCTCGGTTAATAAAACTAGGAGATTGACTCGAGAAGGATTTGTTGGGAGGCTCCATTTGCCGAGTTCAGGCCTACCATTTAATGGAGAAGCATGTGGAACGACGGAACTGTGACTGCCTAGGATTCTACTGAAACGAATCCGAATATTCATTGGTGGGATGGCGGAACGAACCGAGAAAAAATTTATTTATTCTGAAATCATGGGTTGACCTAGGAATAAACATTAAAGAGTCAATATTCTCCCGCGAACTTTATTTTGAGATTACATTACAATATTTTGGCATCATTTGATAAGACAAATAGGGATCAAGGATCGTATAAAATAAAAAAGCATATCTTAATTTAAAAGCATTATCTATAATTTATATCTACTCTATAATTTATATCTATAAATTGCATACTAAATAGTCTAGCTATATATCCTGTAATATACATCTTCCTGTATAACAAAACAAATTCAATTTAATAATGCTTAGTGATAGTTTATTAAATTATTAAATACATGCGTATCTGTCCTATTCTTGAAATCCGGTTCATTCCGAGGAGCTGATTAGAAAGAAACTCTCATTCCGGTTCTGTGTAGAGTGGAATTAAGAAACGACCATCACCTATAACCCCAAAAGAACCAGATTTCGTAAACAACTAGAGGAAGAATGAAGGATATCTTTTCGGGGCATCGTAGTTGTTTCGGCAGATAAGCTCTTCCGCACTTGAACCGCTTGATCACAGCTAGACAAATAAAGCGGGGCGACGAGCAATGACCGATATGCGCGTCCGTGGTGGAAAATATGTTACGTATATTTTCCCGCAAACCTGTTAGCAGTAAACCTGCGGAAACACGTATGGGTTCGGGGAAGGGATCCGCCGAAATTGGTATCCGTTGTTAACCAGGTCGATACTTTATGAAATGGCGGAGTATCAGAAACTGTAGCCAAGAGCACTATTTCACTGCTGCTTCCAAAATGCCTTACGAACTCAATTTGTCATGATATGGATGTATAACTACAGTGTATTGAGGATGAAAAAACAACGGCAAGTTATTTTATTTCTGACAGAATTTCGTGTTTTCCTTCATCCTTTGCATTAAAAATAACAGGCTTCCATAAAAGATAGATTCAACCTCAACCCTTTTTGAATGTAGCGGATAACAGCGGAGCTCGAAATTGCTGTGTAATTCGAATCATCGGCGCTGGTAAATCATCGATATGCGCATATTGGTGACGTTATTGTGTGCTGTAATCAACAGAAGCCTGCTAATATGCCACTAGAAAGATCGGTAAATAATTAGAGCTGTATGTACGTACTTGTAAAGACTCCCACGTGTCAACGGTATGATAATCGATATGATGACAATGCTGCTTTGTCATTGATCAATAAGGAAATCCAAAAGGAACTCGGTTTTTGTGTGCGATCCGCTCGGGAATTGAGACCGTTTATTTGACTAAAATAGTGGCATTGTCTCCCGAGGTATTATATACTACTAGATGGACTATGATATATCCGACCCATCTAAAATATATCCATTTAGTAAATCAATTTATTATATTAGTAATGGTCTCACGCATTACTTTTAATAATAGACTATTTATAATAAACAAAAAAAAAGAAAGAAAATAAAATCCAAGAAAAAAAGGACCAGGTTGATTCTATCAAAATTTGGAGGCACCAATATTATAGTCGTCATGGTAAGGACACTATGCCGATATATACTTCATAAGACTGCATCATGACTATAAAAGGAACGGTTCGAATGCTCTACTAATATCACCGAAAATATTGTGAAAATACTTCTACGAGACGTTTTTATGAAAACGTTCGGAAACATCAGAAGGTAACAATAGTTTCTTGGGTTTCAACTCTGCGACATAGAAACGAGAAAAGAACTACCAGAACTATGTTAAACGTATCAGCCGACCCGGTTTACGAATTTACTTCCGTACGATCACAGATTCCTAAGCATTTTAGGTGGAATAGAATTGTAAGTCTTTCTACTCCCGAGGGAATAATGACCAGATCGAGAAGCTCGACAGAAAAAATTGGAGGCGAACTTTTGTATTCTATATGGTGATCCTCCTCTCTGTTATCCTAATTTGCTCTCTACTCCTATTTGGTGAAATAGAGAGGAAAAGTTAGTATATAACTCTTTCCTCCATTATTGATACTTCAAGGCAAGTTACCTGGAAGAAAGAAC
Source organism: Musa balbisiana (assembly GCA_004837865.1). Classification (NCBI taxonomy): domain Eukaryota; kingdom Viridiplantae; phylum Streptophyta; class Magnoliopsida; order Zingiberales; family Musaceae; genus Musa; species Musa balbisiana. The sequence continues at coordinate 12,710 of PYDT01001510.1, forward strand.
AAACTTTATTCATGAAGTGTAATTCAGTAATCACTTCCCAACGTATTTTGGGTCCGCCTAGATCATAAAGTATGTAATTCTAGGTTTATGTTTTCGGGAAGGATTCCGGCTCAGTTTTATACGGATATCTCCCTGGGGAAGAGTCAAACTGGAAGTAATTGTTATGATTCAACCAGGGGACGTTATTTAGACTTCGCAACAAAGATTCGAATGATTCGTGTTATTTTAAAAGTCATCCCTTTCATGACGATACAATTCGAAGTTAACTGACGATACAATTCGAAGTTAAAAAAAAAATCCAGAGACTTATTTTCTTCCAATGATAGATGCAAAATTAAGGTAAGAATAAAAATATGAAAAAGGGCTTCCGTTCGTAAAAATTGTGAAAAATGTCGACTGATCCGGAGGCGCGGACGAATTATGGATTGTTCCAATCCGAACATAACAGAGACAAGGATAATCGTTCTAAAAAAGAACTTTCTAAACAAGACAAACATAAAGGATTTCTTTTAATATAAATGGATATTCCGTATCTTTTTCTTTCCGTATATTTCTGACTTATATTTATAAGTGATCATATGACAACAGCTATACCCAAGAATCGGTTCACGTAGGAAGGGCCGTTTGGTTCACGTAATAATGCTACGTAGATACCAAAAGGAAATGATTCCAGTTCAAGCAAGTTTTTCACAATACCATGGTAACGGTTACAGATGTACGAGGTCTGGTGGTTTCTTGGGCCTCTGCGGCTACTTCCGGATTCAAAGGGACCAGAAGCGGACACCCTATGCGTCTCACGGCGGCATTAAATGCTATTCGTACAGTAGTTATCAGGGTATGCAACGAGCAGAAGTTTGATAAAGGTCCTGGTCTCGGAAAGGATGGCGCATTACGAGCCATTCGTAGAAGTGGTATACTATTAAGGTTTCAGTATGAGTTAACACTATGCCACATAGATGGATTGTCGAACCCCATAAAAAAGACGTGTTTAGAAATATAAAAAAACAGATTTCAAGGGAAAATAAATTATTCAATGATCTGATCAATATATTATTAGTTAATTATGGTTTTTGTTTCGAGAGGAAGTAGCAGGTCCACTCGAACACTACGTGGAGGTGTGTTTGAATCGAGAGTATACAGTAAACGTCTTTATTATGGTCGTTTGTTCTGTCCCCGCTTATGAAAGGTCAAGCTTATACTATAGGTATTGCCAGTGCGAAGGGCTTTAACTTGGAGAAATCAGAGGAACCTTTATCACACGTGCAACGCTGAGAAAGTGCCGCATGAATATTCTACTATAATTAGGTATTGAAGAATCGGTACATTAAATTTTACTAAATTTGCAAGGATTGTATTTAGAAGTATATAGATGGCGACTTAGGACGCATCCATTGCGCCAGGGCCCTAAATACGTAACCGGCTCAAGATATCATCTCCCCACCTTCCTGGAAATAGTTACACAACACAAAATATAGCTAACCTTCCTGACCAATTGATTTGTGTATTGGATTTACAAATCAGGCGAGATCGTGATATCGTACGAAACCACACTAACCTCTAAAATGGAAGTTTCCTATAGTGCTGCCTATGCCTGTTCGAACATGCGAATCATATATTCATCTGATATGGTAATGATGGAATGAAAAACAAGAGATCTTTTTCAGCATATACGAATGGAAGTTTACTCCTAAGGAGCACTTTAATGAAGCTTCCCCCCCCTCGTATTTAATTGTATTTTTAGTCCTTTCTACATGCGGAGAAGAGGACATTTTTCAAAGAAAATAAAAACAGGTTTACTCTACCCCATTTTTTACCTTTCAAGATCGATAACCAATCTAAGAAAAACAAAAAAGACAATCCATTGAAATGTATTTTTATATTGACCAATCAGAACATACCTTCAGGACCTATAATTGTCTCAAAAGTCCAATTACACAACATTTGGGACCTTTTGATAAGAGTCAGAAGATCTTATGAGATTGAATATTTTCGCATAGAAGATGTCAAAGAGTATCGGAACACGCTACAAGCATTTCGCAATTGATTTACCTAAGACAGCAATTTTAATTTTAAATCCATTATAATTTTTCATCGTCCTTTTTTCTAATAAAACTCGAAGAAAAATTTATAAGAAAAAGCAGACAATTTGTTTTTAATCTTTTTGGCACAATCCGTATTTCGGGAATGATCAATAAATTCATGTATCTAAGATATGCTTTTGAAGTCACTATTCTTAGATACATTAATCTGTATTTCCACGGTTTGATCAATTTAAAAGACCTCCAGTTAGCGAATTTATCAATAGTATGTTGCTCCCATACCTAACACAAAGAGCTACTGCGGTACGACAAAAGACTGTGTAGCCTACTGGACGGCGAAATGATTTTGGAATTTATTAACATCCTTCACAAAAGGTACTGCATCTCCCGTTGCTATGAAACCATTAAAGAACACCTAATACTTATTGGTACTGTGCGGAAGTATTTTCTGGAAACTACTGAAAAGAAGTACCATTCGGTATATTTCCCAAGGACTTGCAAATGGATCCGCCGGTTCCAATCATTGACGGTTCTAGAACTGCCAGCCCTACATTACATGCATAGTACCTAGAAAATACTACTGGCAGAAAATTATAAATATCATTGGCCATGCGGGTTCTCATAATATTATTCCCCATCCCTTTAGCCATTTACTCTTAAACAGGAATCGTTCAAGTCAGGTTTCTTTGGTTATTGGGATGGTAATTCTATGGATCCATCCCCCGACGGAACCGGACATTGCTAATTTTCATCTCCGCTCGAGCAAGAATGAAAGAATGGCAGAAATAGATCACATATAAAATCTATTTTTTTCAACATATCCCCCCATAGCTATATAGATGACTCTATGTAGAAAAATTTACCATATTCCTTTTCCGGGATTGCACTATCTTGCAACTCCTTTTCGTTCTTACAGGTAAAGGCTCATATCCAAGTAGCTTCAAATTTGTCGTCGCATGATCAAGTGTTATTGTGTGGTGATGTGTGCTCATGTCTTTTGAGTGGTGTTTATCCCCCAGGCCACTCGCGTCCCCCCCCCCACCTCGATTTCTACTAAGGTATTTACTTGTTACTAATAAGTCTAGCCCTTTCTTCCTTAGATCGCTTATTTCACTCCGATAAGTTTATCAGCGGATCGATGCAGATGAATGAATCATTTCTACACTAAAATAGGAAGTGAATAGACAGAACTTGAATCATCCTCACTTATTTTATTTCTACGGGATCTGACGAGCCTGTTCATGCATACCATGATTCAGGTATGATCATAGAAAAGGTTCTCCCAAACGAACCTCCTATCCTCTGCTACATAGGGGGCTTTACGTGGTTGTTTTGGATGTGGAGACACATTTGGTTGTGAATTCCAATGTGGCAGATAAATATAGATCTGCATGGCCTAAAATACAAATTACACAAAGTCCACACTGCGCCATAACTCCACCTCTCTTCGGAAAATTATACTTCAACTATTCGTAATCAAAGTAGCTTACTGGTGACAATACTTCTAAGGGTTTAGAAAAGTATCCAAATAACATTCTTATGTTTGCAATACGCGTCCAGGGGGGGTATTTCTAGCAAATGAATATTATTGTCTATCGTTCCTCCCATATGATACTATTACTCACTTACAAATATCTATGATTCTATAAAGGACCCGAAATACCTGCTTACGTATCCATTGGAAAATGCATTAACATAAATACGGCAGTGAGAGGACACACATACCACACAAAGCTGTGTAAAACATACAAAAACGGTCAAATTGGATTGGGGCTGCCACACTACCATTCCGCGTATAACTCTACAAAGGCGATTCCTATTACGAATAGCTTCAGGTACGCCTGTCCGGGGGGGGGGCGCCGGTTTTGTCTGCCCAATAACCATCTTGGTGGGGGGCGGGCCCGTGCATACAGCCAAAACTACACCTGTAACCCATTAATTCGCGGGGTGGGTTTTTTAGTCGCAACCTGTAGGTACACACGAAATACGTCACGTCATCCTTAGAACCTCATACTTGCTGACCATCGATGAACTGAGCGGCTTAACCCCAAAGTTGCCTCAGTCAGTATGTATTGCACAAGGAAAAGCCAATCTGTAACGGTTGGCCGGTAGTAAAAGTCATAGCAAACCTTTAGCTACTTGTACTAAAACAGAAGTGTGATCCCCCCTAAACAATAAATATTTGAACATTAGGCGGAACATAGGCTAGTTATATCCTCTGCAATCGCCTGAATCTCAAACGTTCCCAAACCACTCAATGCGCAGGGCAGGGGGCCCCGTTATTGAGATAGGTAACCAAGGGCGGAGGTGTGGTGGACGGTGCCGCCCGCGTTGGGTAGAACCTATATGCACATTTGGGTCGTGGCGTCGCTACGGCTCAGCACAACGTGGCGACAAATCTGATTTCAACGGATCTTTATATAAAGTTCAAAACTTCTTCGGCGTGAGCCGCTTGATATGGCCCCGACTCCGCAGAACGAATTACACAAATACGCAATTTCTTCTTTGTATGAGCATGCCTCAAAATATCAAGTTTGCCTCCTCTGTCCTCTTTGATGGTTGATCATTACGCTTTTTAATCTTCTAGTTCCTATTTTTTTATTTGTTTATTTTATTTCGTTGTTTTTTGTAATGCGGATTGATTCTTGTTTTACTATTAATAGTGAATTTGCTGTTTAGACCCTATGAATCAATTGAAACCCCAATTCATACTAGAACCACTATATTTATTAATAATTAATAAAGCAAGCCTCAACGCTAAACTCACGGTTCTCTGATATAAGCACCCTTTGTGATCACTTATTCGATGAATGTAATGCCTCACAAAATCTAGAAAAAGAGTTGTCCTTCGGTCAAGAAAAAAAAAAGTCTGATGAAGAAACATGTTTGATTTAGGAAAATATCATTTGAAAAATTTCTGGTCCGGTTGCGAGGTCTGAATAGTAAGGTATGATCTAGTTTTTAATATTTCTTTTCTAATCTATTCGATATTCATATATATATTCCGTGCTCCAGATCTAGAATAACTATCCGACAAATAGAATCATCTCGATAGAGATAACAGGACCATTCTTCTTTCATTTATCATGTCATTATCAAGGCGCTCGTCCCACTCCTCTTCGCGGAGATACCGAAACAAATAAATTCCACGGTCGAACTACCAAATGGTCTAGCAAATCCGAGTTTGGTTAAGTAAAGTAATTTTTTTTGATTGAAAACTAGACTTCAAATTTCTTATAACTTAACTCATGTACTTCCATCATAAAACGGAAGAATTATCATTTCCGAAAATATATATTGAATACCGGAAATAGGCCATTGGCGACTCATTATGTTTAGTCCCCAGCCCGGAGCTACTTTTTACCATATTCCGAATCATGGTTTCACTAAATTCCCTACAGTAGTTTGTCTGGCCCAATCTTAGTAACTATCCTCACGTTTGTGTAGCCATAAATCCTATTTAATCATTGGTTGAGATCTTTGACTTTGTATAACATTCCGTTTAGTGATACTACACTATCTTATCGTAATCCATAGGTGTCGTTGGTATTGTGTCTAAATGGAACAGCAACCCATGGTGGGTGGCGGGGGTGCCATCTTCATATCGACATTACTTGTAAGCTTTCCGTGGGTGTGTCGCGCGTGAGTATACCGGCGTTTTGGGCACCCCCCACAACAACAGTAATAGATCCATTCGAGAACACGGGGACTAGTTGAGTAAATGAGCCTCCCATAGGGAGAACTCTTCCTTCAATTGAGATTGAAAAATTATTTCATTTGTTTAGTTGGAACCTTAGGTCTGTTCCGAAAAAAGTAGCGAAAAAAATTATCCCTAAAGTCGAGACTAAAAGGAAATGGATAAACCAATGCTTTCCATATCGATCGTGGTTTTTCATGATAGCTTCCACAGCTATTCATTTGGCATCATTTACCATATAAAGAAAAGGAAAGAGTCAAAGAAAAGATGGTGATTCAAGTCAGATTTCTTCAGTACCCGACCCTATGTCAAATCAAAAAGAGGCGAAGATACCAGAGGCAATGTTGTATCAGCTCTTGTCTCTTTGTAGTTGGATCTCCAAGTTTTTGGAATGCTCCAAATTCACTTGAGCATCAAATCTGTATCAATGCAGCAAAAACTCTCTGAACAATGTTTAGCGCCATGCCAATGTGCCGAAAAGAAGAGAGCAAAGCACACTATCCTGGCCCAAAGTGAACCCACCCCTTGGACTGCTGCGAAAAACGCCATCAGCTTTCAAAGTAGCCCATCTAATTCAAAATTTCACCTATTGGTCACGTTAGCATTTTTTTTAGCAGTCACGTATCCTATAACTGACTCCATTGAGTTCGCCACCATAGAACTCACATTTTCACCTACTTGTTCAACCCTATACTTTGATTCTGCCCTTTCTAAAAGGAACTCGGCTCTAACAAGTCCGTCTCCATCTACCAAAACTCCGAAATGATTTCAAAACAGGGTAGGCATACGACGTACAAAAAGCTCGCGCCCTTCTTTACTCTAAAGACGGGTTTCCTCACCACCCACATCTATTCCCTCCCCGTTGTCCATTGACCCTGCTCTGAATAATCCCCCTTTTTGCTGATTATTACCAATGTAATATAAAAAGCTACTTTTTCGGGAATTTTAGACCAGCTCCGTAACTCAGATTTTGGGCTATTCCGGCGCTAACTCTTCGATATGATTTCTTGCTGAAAGTATCCTGATCCCACTGATAACAGTGGGACCAAATAATTCGAGTGGTACGTTGCTGAACCATACCACATAGTTCCAGCAACACGAATGCAAAAAAACACAGCGAGTACTACTGGAAAGTACGTTGCAATTCTTGCCCATCCGTATCCTTTTTATAGACTGAGGCGACGGACACTAAGATGGAATAAGCCCTGCTAATTATGCCCAATGTACCCGCTGCAATATGATGAAGAGGCTTTCCTCCGGGACAAAAGGATCCAAAGCTTCCGCGCGCCCACGCTTGACTTTACAGGTTGTCTTTTCCAGTAGGCCATAAGGATCGGACACCCATATTCCAGAGCCATACCACCGTTACAATGAAATCGCCAAGCCAAGCAAGCCAACCCTGAGATAAATGAATTCAAGACTTAGGGCATCCAAGATGGTTTCCCGCCTCATCACAGATATTTCTAGTCCCAATCCATCCCAATGCCGATAGCTGCCAAGAAGCACGCCAGGAAAACACAATAGTGCCCCTGCCACACCTTCATAACCCAAATACCGGGATTCGTTACAGTGCCTCGAAATACTCCAACACACCCCACGATGTTTCCTAACCGATCAGAGGGTATAACGAACATACCTTTTCCTCCCATTGGATCAAGACGGGGTCAAGGGACAAAAACCGCTAATTCCGTATAAAGCCCTCGAACCGGCCCCAACCACACTAGCTTGGATGCCATTATATGGCGAACGCAAATCGACCGGGATCATTCAAACGACAGTATAACCGAACCAAGGGCAAACCTGAAATACCCCCTTTATCAAGAAAAATAGACACTAGGTCACTTTATTTTATCGCATTGGAAAGACTATACTCTGTATCTAACTCTTTTCATAGATTTCCCGTCATGAAAAGGGTTATTTTTCTTCCGTTTCCTTGAAAATCATGGAACAATTGCGTTCGTAAGAACAAGAGAAGGCAGATCTATTCTATACCCGATATACCATACGCAATGGAGGATCGTTCTACTTAGGGAAACGAATGCGTAGATACTTTTCTTACTCCCAACGATGATCCGTTTATTTAAATTTCTTTATTCCCTTTCTGTCTTACTCTATCAATAAACCGTCCCATTATTTATAAAATCTATGGATAAATACAATAACAAAAAAGATAGACGATAATGCCTTGTATGTTTCCCATTAACTGAAGATATAGTAACTCCATTTTTTTCTTTAATGAACTGCCCTGTTGGTTGTTCCAAATACCTTTGGGATCCTGGAGAGAAGATGCCGTTTGGTTGACTTGTATAGTGCGACTTGTCAACAATGGTTTTATATGAATTTCCCTTTCTCTCCCTCGATCGAAATATCCTCTTTTTTCGCCTACGAAATAGTGTATGAGTAACATCAATCATTCGGCGTGAAGTCAATTAGATCAATTTATTTATTTTGAAGGATCAAAAGAGATTTATGGTTGACTGAAAATACAAATAAAATAAGTAAAAAGTATCCCGCTCCGTTCAGCAAATACCAAAGTGTAACATGGATGTACGAGTACCGCTTGTAGCATACACGAGTCTTATCCTGAGTAGAGGAGTGAGTTCAAACGTCAAACCAAAGAAACCCCCACGAGATATATGTACCATCGAATGATTGGGCCAAGGGCATGAAACAAATGAAAAAAAAAAGTCGTACCAACAAAGAAGTGTACGGACCATTTGCCTAAATTGCAAATGGGAATTCGGACAGATCTTTTCCCGGAATAGAACATGACCTAAAAGAATTGAAAGGCCCATTGCAGAAACAAAAAAGAACATCTGATTGATTGTCGATTGAAACAATACCTCATAAAAGATTTGTCACTTCAATTTCAATAAGTTCAGTATAATTCTTTTTTATACTGTAAGGACCAAACCATCCATGTCGTGTTAAAAAAATGAAGCTTTATTAGAAAAACAAAACCTATTACAGAAAAAAAAAATAGGAACTGGAATCGCACATTTATCTGTTTCGCAATTTTTTTGAATACCGATGCTCCAAGGTGCACTACAATTTCTAAAGGAACCAGTTTTGTCCTAATCCACCGACTCAATCGAAAGAGACCTTGTTTAGGTCAAAAGGTTAATAGCGAGATCTCAAATCAAATTGTTGTCTCCTGGTGAATTGATTACTCGTTATACCTCGTGAAAAAAAACTTTTTGGTGGAATCAGCTAGTTCCATTCGGGATAGAGAGATTCTGTTTAAGCAAGCAAATATAGCAGGTACAGAAGTCTACTATCGCATATATGCTTCAAGGGGCATCATGGGATAACCATCGAGGTGAGTAGGGACCTAAAGGATCGAATAGAACGATATATAGACAAAGAAATCCCTTACGGTCCAAAGTTTTCTTGTAGGGATTAATAATTTGAAGGGAAGTAGGACTACTCAAAAATCCTACATTTTATTTGTCATAAGTATTCGGAAAATTAAAGTAAAAAAAAAAGAAGAATGAATCGTTGGTCCTTAGTGGGAAACTTGAGTAAGGAGTAGTTCTTTGTTT
>PYDT01001998.1:0-21984 GCA_004837865.1 Musa balbisiana
TGCATTGTATTATTTGGTCTACGTCCCGGCAAACTGATAACATTCTAGATTATGCAGGGATTATACACGAAGATCCTTGTTGGCCTCTCTTCAGCCCTATGTCTCTTATCCCTAGGAGGTCTTCCGCCACTAGCAGGTTTTTTCGGAAAACTCCATCTATTCTGGTGTGGAGGCAGGCAGGCTATTTCTTGGTTTCAATAGGATCCTACGAGCGGTGTTTCTTCTACTATTATCTAAAAATAATCAAGTTATTAATGGAACTGACGAAATCAAGAAATACCCCTTACGTGCGAATTATAGGACTCCGGTTAAGATAAAACAATTCCATCGATTGAGTATGACTGGTATGTGTGATAGCATTACTATACCAGGAATATCAATGAACACAATTCTGGCAATTGCTCAGGATAAACCTCTTAAGCTTCTAGGTCTATTTCTTAGTTCAAGATCTCTTATAACTGGAATAAAAGAATTAGTAGATCTGTTCCGCCAACCCAAAAATGGGGAATGGGTGGGTTATGAACTTATAACATGGAATCGACTCTCGATCATCAAGATTATAAGTTCATTCCATACCGGACCAGACCGATAGGGTTATGTACATTTAGTTATGAGGAGGGGTCATTCGAGCGATGTAAATAGATACTTGTTACATATGGATCGCTACGTCGGTACATTCTATGAGGATTAGGGAAAATAGGCGTAATCGACCTGCGTTGTACAGACAATCTCACGGTAGTGGGTCCCTATCACGTCTTTTTTGGGCTTCTATTGAATCGAAAATAGGTTGATTGTACATCCCCGCGCTTTGATATATATAGGTATCCTCCGGTAATTCAAATCGAAGCCATTTGATGGTCTGACCGGGCCTATATGACAGGGACCGCTCGATAGAAATACTCCAACACTCCACCTTTGTCATATATTCTATCAACATTAGTAGATATATATTCTGGAATAGATTCACTTCAATGATGCCTGATGGTGAAATGGTAGACACGCGAGACTCAAAATTTCGTGCTAAAGAGCGGTGGATGGTTAGAGTTCCTCTTCAAGGAATATATTAGAATGCTCATTGAATGAGCAATTCAATAAACAGATTTCGGATCTAATCAATATTGATTATACCGAGTATCTTATCTGGTGATACGAAAGTATTCCGGCATCCCACGATCCGAGTCGAGCTGTTGGAAGTGGAATAGGTCGGCGGGGATCACGAAATCTTGGCGATATTCTATACTACATGAATGAGGCAGTCCCGTTGGAACTCGTCCGCCCGCACCAACCCCGAGTATATGATTCAAGAGGAATCACACAAGGGGTAGATGATAAAAACACTCTCTGGTAAAATACCCACCAGTACCCATAACCAGCAGATAAAAGTACAGTATATAGTCCGTTTTAGGGATTGGCGACTACCATCAGTGACTTTGGCCACTGGACGTTCCCAAAAAGGATCGGGTCGGGTGAATTAGAGAATAGACAGCGTCGGTTGAGACAGACGTCTGTTGGCATTCGCTTCCTTCTCCTTTCCAGGCTATCCGAAAGAGATACAGTACCTCTTGGTCGTGAATATCTGGAATAGGACGAACCGGCCTCCGTGGATATCTTTGATTCGGAACAAAAACATTAGGAATTAGGCTTCGGTCAACCGAATAGTATTATCCATATGGGGATCTTCCATGAGAAGATCACATCGACTGAAGGACGAAGAGAAAGGTCTATCTATTTTCTTAGTTATTCAGTTAAACCAAGATTCTTATTGGAGCAGTTAGCAACAAGCATTTCATCGGACATGCGTATTTTCTTTATTTTCAGATGGCTTTACATGTTTCATATAATGTAAATTGTTTGATGTACATTGATATATACTCTGGTTTTCGCCGGTCAAGAATTCCTTGTTTACAGTCATAATCATCCAACATAGTTTTTGATCTAAGATTTCCAATTCGTCATGTTTCAGCAGTATCATCTGTGTCCATGGCGCTAAGGTCCAAATATGAATAAAAATGTTTCCACGACTCTACCACCCGGCCAATCCTGTTCCACTTACTATCCCGTTTCATGGCCACAATCTCCGGCTAGAATGGAATCTGTCTATCTTTCTCCTGTTACATGAATCAAATGTTTCATTTCATATCCAGAAAAGCCATCCCTTTCTCCACATTGTCTTTGTTATTTGATCCAATAGCGTCCGTTAGATAGAACAATTTGATAACTCCTGATAACTCTCGGATAGAGTAATTAGAAAGGAAAGATCCATTAGATAATGGACTAATTGCTTCACTAAGGCGCCATCTCTGGCGATGCATCAACATTCGAGTACCATTCTTAGCGTAACGTCTTGATGAACCAGCCTTTACTACATAGATGTAGACGTTTTTGTTTGTAAGTAATAATCACCTTGACACTCTTTATCTGCAAAGAATTCTCGACTTGAAAAAACGAGATCCAAGGGCTACTTTGATAGTCAAAAGAATGTATCCGCGTCCCAATAATTGCTTACTCGAAAAAAGCCTTGTCTTTGGAAGATCTATCTCGTTCTGGTACTGCATGGTTTCACCTCTGCAAGAAACTCCGAATCAATTCCTCTTGAAGCGACATCCTCCTTCATATGATGAAAAGGTCCCGCTGGCCCCCGAGCCCGATAGAGAAAGTGGGCTTTTCAATACAATCACATAGTTTGGCCACCAGGGCAGGCCAAAATTCTAGGAGCCCACACACTAGGTGATTGAATAAATCCTCCCCTTATCTGTTGCAGTCGACGACCTCTTCCTCGTCTTCAACGATCCGATTCGTATTTTCATATATGAAATCTCTGATCAACTGAAGAACAAGTCTGTGTTTGCATCATATCTAACGTTTCGTACCGAAGAAGTATGGTCACTGCTAACTCTACTCCGATTATTATCAACTGACTCCCCCTGCATCTTTTTCTTTCGTGACTGGTCCCACCCCAGAGCGCCTTCTACTTTGTCCCCCTAATATGCCATTCACTAGACAGATCATGCTCAACGATCTATAGAAGTGATCCATTTTTTTATCATCAGGTCCGGGTGAAACCCCACGTCCGAGTCCGAGCTGTTTGGAATTGAATAGGTTTCGGCGGGATCCGAAATCTTGGGCGATCTTCTCTATCTACGATGATAGTCCGTTTGGAAATCGTCCGCCCCCGCACCGCCCCCCCCGATATATGATTCAAGAGGAAGCACACAGGGTAGATTTGATAAAAACCTCGGTAAAATACCGCACCGTACCCATAACCCATCAGATAAGTATCATTATATGTCCGTTTTAGGATGGCGACTTACCCATTCCGTGACCTTTGGCACTGGACGTTTCCGCAAATGGATCGGGTCGTGTGTCATTAGAGAATAGACAGACGTCTGTTGGAGACAGACGTCTTTGCATTCCGGCCTTCCTTCTCCTTTCGTGCCTTATCCGAAAGGACTCCAGTACCTCTGGTCGTGATATCTAATGGACGAACCGGCCTCCCGTGCTATCTTTGGCTTCGGAACAAAACATTAGCTTAGGCTCGGTCAACCGATATGTAATTATCCAATGGGGGATCTTCCAATTGAGAGATCTCCGCCCTGAGACAAGAGAAAGGTCTATCATTTTCTTTAGTTGATCAGTTAACACTATACGTTATTGAGCCGATATGCAACACGCATTCATCGACAGGCGTAGTTTTTATTTTCCGATGGATTTACATGGTTTCATTAATGGAAATTGTTTGGATGTAGTGATTATATACTCTGGTTTTCGCCGTTCAAGAAGCTTGTTTCTGCAGTTCATCATCCATACATGTGTTTTGATCGAGATTTCAATTCTCATGTTTCCAGCAGGTATCTATCTTGGTTCCAGGAGCTAAGGTCCAAAATATGGAATAAAAATGTTTCCACTACTCTACCACCCGCCAATCCGTGTTCCACTTAATCCCTTTTTCATGCCAATATCTTTACGGCTAAGGAATGGGAAATCTTTCTCCTGTTACATGAATCAAATGTTTTCCTTTCAGCCGAGAAAAGCCATCCCTTTCTCACATTGTCTTTGTTATTTGATCCAATAGCGTTCGCGTTATATAGGAACAGATTTGATAATCTGATAACTCTGCGGATGAGAGTAGTAAAAGAACGATCCATTGATATGGACTATATGCTTCTAGTAAGCCATCTCTGGACGAAAACTTTGGAAAAATCACCAATTCGAAGTACCTTTCTTGGCCGTATTCTTGATGAACCAGCATTTATACATAGATGTAGAAGGTTTGTTTGGGAAGTAATAAAGCACCTTGCCATCTCTTCACTGCAAGAATTCTCGACGTGAAACACAGCGACAACGTGCTGATCTGTTGAATAGAAAAAGAATTGATCCGCATGGTCCCCCAATGAATTGGCTTACCGAAAAGCCTTGTCTTTGGAAATCTATCTCTTGTCTGGTACTGCATGGTTTCACTCTGCAAGAACTCCCGAATCATCTCCTTTAAGCTCATCCTCTTCATGTACAAGTCGCTGCCCCGAGCCCCGATAGAGAAAAGTGGCTTTTCAATACAATCACATAGTGTGCCACAATGGCGCCATATTCTAGGAGCCCACTATGTGATTGTAAATAAATCCTCCTTTATCTGTTGCAGGTCGCCGACCTCTTCCTCTCTTCAACTCCGATCGTATTTTTCATATAGAAATCCTCTGATCAACGATCAGAACAAGATCTGTTTTGCATCATATCTAACTGTTCGGACCGAAGAAGTAATGTCACCTCGATTATTATCAAACTGACTGCAATCTTTTTCCTGTCCGTGAGGGCCCCACCATAGCGCCTTCACTTCTAATAGGCCAGGAACTAGATCAGAATCATTCTCCACTAATCAGCAGAATGATCCGATTTTTTTTTCATCAGGGTCCCGGTGAAGACCAAAGATCTTGAGCGAACCGATCCGCAGAACCCCTCAAAGAAAAGAAGTATCGTTAATTTCTTCATGCTCGTCCAAGTTCGAAGTACCATTTGTACCACTCAGAATCCCCTTCTGATTCTTCTTCATATATATAGATATAGGCGCTATGGGGCAGATTACTTAGAAGTACATTTTGTGCAACAGCCCTTCTTCGGATAGTAAAAGGATCCCCTGATCCGAACCGCTCTTACTGTGATCGCAAAGCCCAAGTTTGTCATGAAGAGCTAATCTAATTGTATTAGTTTCTATAATTTATTTCTCTGGTATCCTCATTGATAGGTGCCTCATTGATAAGCTACAAGAGCTCGTACATTGGAACCCATGGTTCTGGACCACCACTCCGTTAGTATGGACATTTTCTTTTCAACTGACATCCCTAGTAAATGAAAGAATGAAAAAGTGCTTCGCGTTTGTGCGGAATAAGAAGCTTCGTATCTTAATGCAAGTATTACTTTAGTCGGACTATTAGGCGGGATCCACTTTTTGGGGAATATGGTCGAAGCAATACCAAGAATTTTTCTAGTGGACATCTTTCACACTGCTGGAGAGATAGTTCTCTAATAGACCGAGGGATTAAGTAATTCGACTCATTCTCTACAGATCATGATGTTTTGAATCCATATTATTGGCAAGGAGACATTGCTTTGCGAATTCGATTGAAAGGTGAATCACTCGGTCTATTTCGGCGTCATAGACATAGTTAGCAGCTCGTATCAAGGTCATCATCAATTCGTCACTACATCAATATCGATATCGTCACTATCATCAATATCGATACGTCACTATCACTATCATCAAAATCATATCATCAATAAATAATCTTAGCTTGTCATCGCTTGAGACTTGTTCGGAATACCGTACTGAAAAAGGGAAACCATTTAGGGGTTTGTCGCTAGGTATTGACCAAATAGGATCGTCATTCCTATAGAACCTATCATTCTAAATACTCCTAAATGGATCGGGCTAAGCGGAGCGAAAAGGTTTTCCATGAGATGGGAAATGAAAACTATTAGCCCCCACACGAGGTTTGTGAATAAGTAATTGTCTGATATGAGCAGGAAAACCGTCTTTCTGCTAACAGGATCCCTTGAATCTCATAATTCACTTATATACTTGTCAACTAAGTATCGTAAGGTAATTGATCCCTGTTGTTCAATCATTTTGATAACCATAGTCATTCTTTGATAAATGATCCTATGAGATCAGACGCATAGAATTTGATCACTCCTTTTTCTGTCGTTAGGTGGAGAACTGAACCAGAATTCTCTTTCTTCCTCATCAATCGAATCACTGTCTCGACCACGGATTCTATTTTCTTCATCATCAATCACACGTTCACTTTTTTTCTTTTTCTTACAATGAATAGATCTTCTTTACTTGTACGACTTAGATGTCTCGTATTTCTCGAAAAGTGATTCGATTGATGGGATTTGTATGAAATACGTATGATATTGGATGGCATTTGATATGATACTATGAGAATCGATGAGATTGAATATTCCAATATTTCTTCCTAGAACTCATTGATTTGACCCCACAGCGACCAATAGCATGTTGCCCCACAAGAAAAGCAAACCTCCTATTTCTTCCAGAGAATCTCCTCATTGTTTCAGAAACTAGAAAGAGATTCTTTAACCAGAAAGAAGTCAGTTCAGATGTAGGATCCCATCCAAAGTTTCGCACTCAATCAGTATGAGGAATCATCAAGATTTGATCTTTTCTAACTCTGTCTGTAACTCACTAGAGGCTTGGGAACAAGAAAGATGGATCCAACGAGATCATCCAGCCACAAGAAAAGGAAAAGATTGATAGAGAACTCCACTCCCGAGCATTTTTGCTCCAGATGTTACCATATCAATGAACGGGTGACCATTATTTCGATGAATCATTTCTCGGCAGAAGAAGATTCTGTAAACACTCCCTCGAAATCTCACTTATCAGAGTCCATTGTGGAGAATCTTCTGAGGGATTGGCCATGATATATCTTATCCATGCATATTCATGAAAATGGATACAAATGTTAAATGGATACAAATTCTGTGACTGGCTACTTATTATCGACAAGGGTCCTAAAAAGTATCTAAAAGTGTTAAATTTAGGATATTTGCACTCTGTCGAGAGTAATGAACCATGGCATATATGGTTGGACGGATTCTAAACCATTTTGTTTGGAACAGATTCCATTTAGAGATTTGAAAAAGCACTATCTCGTTGAAAGGTTCTATCATTCTGCCGTTTCTCACGCATTTCTTTAGAGACCGACCCGTTTTTTTTTCCTCTTCCGGATGGAAATAGTGCTCAGAACTGGAGTGTAATCAACCATGTTTGAAATTGAAACTGAGATACCGCTGCACGTTCTTCCTTCTGAATAGATAATTTCATATCTGAAAGAGGCTGACAATAAGTTCTTCCAAAATTGCCTCTTGTTTCTCTGTTAAGGTTTTGCAAGAATGTCTGCGATCGAGTACATACTCTACAACGAATTGCTCGGACGAATTTGAAAACGGAAAGATTTGTACAAGTTATACGTTTTTTGTCCCGACTTGGTGAAAATTTTAGGTATGAATATGTTAGACCTGTGACTCGATTGTGAAATATCTCTCTCTCTCAAAAATATGTTTTTTTTTTACGACGCCCGAAGAAAATATTTGTTGCGATGAACAAGGTATGGGAATGGACCAGATGTAAGATCATAATTATGATACGGGTCTTTTCCAATAAAAAGGGAATCTTTTGTTACAATAGAACAGACTGATTTTGGATCATTCAAGAATCGAAGTCGATTTGCTTTATAAAAAGAAGATCTCAATGACCTCTATGAATGGTTTCACGGGATTCAGCAATTGTCCTCGATCATGGAATGCATTGAGACATGGAATCCGGGTTATCCAAATGATTTCCTGCGATTATTTCTAGTATAGATGAGTCAATCATCCACTCTGGTATCTTTTGGAACAAAAATGGTAATGTTTTTCCTCCATTGATAAAGAATTCCGTTCTTTGGGAAGTATCATTATCACCAATAAGAAGGGTTTTCATTTTGCCAATGAACGATTTGAACACCTATTGATTCTAACAACTGATGTGCGGATTGACATTCGGACCTTTCATCACGGATTTGGATCTCGCCCTAGAATGGGGATATTCCCGATACTCACAAAAAAAGGGAAGTGACGTGGACAAAAAGGGAAGTGACTTGGACACAAGGGAATTGACGTGACAAACAGAACGCAAGTGACTTGGACAAAATACATGACTTGACAAATTTTGTTTGTCGATAAGCCTCGGACAGCAATCTAATATTGGATTATACGTAACCGTCGAACCTACTTGAAAACGGTTCTTCTTCAAAACGAAATGGTTTCCAAATGTTCCTGGAAATTTCTTGCGTCTCATTGGACCATTTGTATCGTATATACATCAGGATCCCGATTCATGGATCTCCGTTCGAGAAAAAATAGGACAACCCCATTTCTTCTGACTCTTTTTCAAATTCGATAAATGTTGTTGATCGTATCTTCAATTATAGTTAATTAGTCGAGTTCATTTCCTATTTGATCCCTTTGATTCCATATCGAAAGTTGCGATCGGGGATCTATTCATTAAAAAGAACGATTAGATACATTTCTTATGGTACCCATAGGTGCTATAATTGGATTGGAATCCGTTCGGAATCAATCTATATTGTTGACCTGCCTCCATTTATTGTTTCTAGCAACTAGCTGTTGTTTAGTTTTGATCTTCCGAATCGTCCCGCAGTAGATCCGACCGATTTTTTTCTGATCCTCGATAACAAAGATTCATTCTCTTCATAAAAAAGAGGAGGAAGACCCAATAAGATTTTGTTCGATCATCTCTGGAGTTGAATACCTCATTCAAGAATTTTTTTGGATCCAAGCCCGTAGAACAATAGAAAAGGCAATCCCCTAGGATACACCAGATCCGCTCGTTTATTATAGAGTGAATATATCTGCCATTTCTTGAAATCTCTCTCTGATTCAAATCGTGGTGGAACGTGTTCCCCCCTTTTTGTTCCGGTCATGGAATAGATAACTAATCAAAAAATGGATTTGTGTTCACGAATGAAAGCTTATTGGCACTGTCCCATATCCGTTCTCCTGAACCAGATCACCTCCCGGTCTGATGATAGATGAATTGAGACGGTATTTGGTAATACATAATATCTTGAATCTATCAACCTTTCTTTATTTTCCAATCGCCTGGAAGGACAAAAGAACATCTTGTTTTTTCTTCAAAAATTTCTGATCTCTAGGTGGACCTCTCATAGGATTCGAACGATGAGTTCTGGACCATCTTTCAGAGAAAAAGAACGAATTGATCTTGGATTTCCCAAGAAATTCTTCGTTTCTTCCGGAAGAGATGATTTATTCATTCTGCTTCTCACGTTCCGTGAATGCCCGGGACATTGAAGGAGATTCCAAAAAGCATTCGGGAATCGATCTGATTTCTATCTCTAGTTCGTTCCGTTGTGAAGAAAGGAAGGACCCAAGAATCGATCTTTCTTTTAGTTGCTGCTGTCTTTTTGATCGATCAATGTGGATATTCTGATCCTCATTTCTCATGGACATCGAAATGATCGTATGGATTGATCAGAAGTCCTTTTCAATTTGGCTAGAATCCCTTCCTTGAACGAAATAGATCTTGTGGAATCATATTGATATTTGACTACATGCCGTACCTTGCTAAAAAAACCGATCCTGTTTTTACAAACCACAACATTGTCTAACAAATCACATTTCTCTCTCGATACGTCCTCACAAAAATCCGATTCGTGCTGATTCCTTCCCCCAACTAACGAAGAATCTTGGCGGAATTGCCACATATGAATTGAACACAATTTTTCAAAGAACTACCCCACTGTTTCTCGAAAGAGATGGGACACATGCTCAATACATTTTGATTGAAATAGTGTGCCTCATCTCCTTGTTGTTGAAGAAACCCTCCCCCTTCATTTGGTCTTTTTTTTCACGAAAAGCAGACATGAGATAAAAATCAAGTCTTTCCCTAGATTTCGAATAGCTGTCCCAAATTCAAGTTGATTAGTTTTCGCTTCTTCCTCGGAGAAGACGATCAACAATTCCAATCATGGTCCTTTGCGATTCGGATCATCCGTATAAGGTTACAAAAAGACACTCCAATATTCGCTATCTTTCTCTTTGAATGAGATCTTAATTCCAGCTACGGTTTCAATTAGATATCTTACAACTAGAATCCCTCCTTTTTTTCCAGCCGGTTCCCCACCACCGCGAACATCCGTTAGATTCACGGCAGGAGACAACTTTTTATTTATTGGGAGAACCCCAGTACTCTCTTGCGGATCCGTGAAACACTTCTCTCCAGAAATCTTTTTCCTCCTTTTGGAAGATACAGAACGAAACAATCAACCTATTGATATTGGAAGACCGAAAGATTCTTCCAATGTCTCATTTCTGGGTCCAATGGATGCTAGGTATAGGACGAAGCTCCATCAATAGAGATTTTTTCTTTCGACCATCTTTCGATTGTTATACGAATATAAGGGAAAAAACCCCCCCCCCAGAGCTTACTACAGCAGGGGGGTGCGGGGCTAGCACCTTTGATTACACCTTTTTGATCATGAAATTATCGTTGCTTCTTTTTGAAGCCCATGCGAATCCGTGAAAGTAGGGTACTTGCTCCCAATTCGGGTGTCAAAAGGTTCATAAAGCGTTCTTGATGAAAAAAGTTAGTTGATCCACAAGCTAAGAAATAGTGAGAATTCTGATCTCCTCAATATCTCTCTCAGTCGCGATCCAGAATTTGAATTTGGAGGCGTACATAAGCCGCCTAAAGAGTATTTTCAACGAAAGATGTATTTCATTGAATTTGGTTATTATACTTTAACGATATACTTATTATACATAAACTTAGTTACGATATACTTATTTATAACGATATATTATTTATACATTTACGATATACTTATTTAACTATATACTTATTTTATACATAGTACTTATTTACGCTATACTTATTTATACGATTACTTATGTTACGATACGTATTTACGATATATGTATTGTAATACATTTACGAATAGCGTAGTTAACGTATGACTTATTTATACTATATCCTTATTTACGATATACTTATTTCTACGATATACTTATTTACGATATACTTATTTCTAGTCGGCTAGACACTTATTACGATCTCTTATTTTACTTATACTTTTACTAATATTTTTTACGATATACGGATGATCTCTGTTAAGCATCCAGCTGAATGGTGAAAAGCGCCCAACTGCATAATTGGCAAAGTTCGTAGTTCAATTCCTGCGGCTCACACCAATGGAACGTTCCATAAGTCTATTGGAATGGGCTCTTATCAATGGAATCTCCTCATCCATACCTAAACGAATTGGTATGTTATATTCAACACATACATAACATATGAACAGTAAAATACTAAAATTCTTATCGGGGGGAGAAAAAAAAAAAAAAAAAAAAAAAAACTGGAACCATAGGAAAAAATTGATTTATGATGGAATCAAATATGCAGTATTTACAGACAAAAAAGTTTCGGTTGTATTGGGTAACAATCAATATACTTCTAATTTCGATCAGATCACTAGACAGAATAGCATTGGGTCGAACTTTCTGGGGTCAAGTAATGCTATGAATAGTCATCGACAAAAGTCCGGAAAGGGTAGAATAATGGCCCTATTAGGGCACATACATGCATTACATACTATGATCATTACGCTTCCAACCGTGTTTTCTATTCCACCTCTTATCAGAGAAATTAGACTTAAAGCAAATACTTTAATAACCGGCGATACTTTATACAACATTCACCCCAGCAACGCAATGGAGCCGTAAACAGTCAAGTGAAAGTCCATCACGAATATTTGATCTATGGAGCAGCAATCGTGGTTTGTATAAAGGTCGTAAGCAGAGGAAGCATTACCGCACACGGCATAGATGGGGAGGTCATAAGCGTCTATACCGTAAACTCGATTTTCGACGGAATGAAAAGAAGACATATCTGTGGTGAATCGGAACCATAATACGACCTAATCGAAATGCATACATTTGTCTCATACACTATGGGGAATGGTGAGAAAGATATTTTTACCATCCCATAGGTTCTATAATTGGAGATATACCATTGTTTTCTGGTACAGATTTCCTATACCAATGGGAAAATGCCCTAACCTTTTGGTGCGGTTTGAACTATTGTTTACGTAATTGGAAGTAACCAATATGTTTTTACGACTAAACCTAGAAATCGATCACTGCTCCCAATTTAGTACCATCTACGGGATAGACCTCTGCACAGAACTGTGTGACTAACGGCAGCAAGTGATTGAGTTACCAGGTAGTTCCTCATTAGAAAATGTATTTGCACTCTAGAGATATTGTATATGAGACAGACAAAATTGTTTGAAGCCGCCCAAACCGAAGCGCCCCTTGTTTTCAAAAGAGGAGAACGATTTTTCACATTTATTTGATGGTCAAAGCGAATTGTGTCGAGACTCTAAGGGCAGGTGGTAATTAAGACTTCCGCCGTGGAAAAAGAGAGATAATGCCTGGCCCTCCTAAGTTACCCTTAATATGGTGGACAGAGTATCGACGAATTTTCATAGAGTCAGCTCGGTGCTTGTGCGTAACGCTGCTACAGTGAGAACTAAGCACAATGACGGAACGGGGAGACCTATGATGTAGACGAATAACATGAGTGGATTCAGCAGATTTTGGGATTCCTATATAGCCACTCGATTGTGGTACTCTCATACGATTTATCAAGATCCTCTGTCTCAGATATCATCATATACATCTAGAAAGCCTTATGCTTTGGAAGAAGCTTTACAGTTTGGAAGGGGTTGTTATTGATAAAAAATAAGCAATCTACTCACCGATTATGCCCTGAGGCACGGCCATACATAACAATAGAAAGCACACTTGAAAGGTGACATTAGCTATAGCAGCAGGTGCTGTAGCGAACTGGAGTGCAAAATAGGGTAGACGCCACATTAATGATTATACCATCTGGGGAGGTCCGTTGTATCCAAAACGAAAAACTTCTTAGCAACCTCCGGACCAGGGGTAATGTTGGGGTGAACCAAAAAAGTTGGGTAGAGCCGGACTAAGTGTTTTGGCTAGGTAAGCGTCCTGTAGTAAGAGAGTAGTTATGAACCCTGTAGACCCATCCCCATGGGGCGGTGAGGGAGAGCACAATCGTTTCGAAAAAACCCACACCCCTTGGGGTTATCCTCGCTTGTGAAGAAGAAGTAGGAAAAGGAAAAATTCGTGAGAGTTTTATTCTTCGTCGCCGTAATAGGGAATATTGAAATAGAATTTTTGAATTTGAAAAATGTATGGGCGACCGACGGTAATTGAACCCGCGCATGGTGATTCCAATCCACTGCCTGATCCACTTGGCTACATCCGCCCCCCTTTTTCTAGTAAAGGATTTATCTTTTTTCCATTCATCATTCTTGTTTTATTCTTACTCCATACTTAAACTTAGAATAGCGAGATATTGGACATAGAATGCCATCTTTAACATAAAAATTAAAAAAAAGAGAATACACTGTGACATGACAACGTTCGCTAAAAAAACCCTTTTGTAGCTAACCATTTAATCGGAAAAAATGGAAAAACTCAACAGAGGGGGAGAAAGAAATAATAGTAACTTGGTCTCTCATCTACCATTATACCCCAAGGATTGGCCTACAATCGCTATTATAATGGAAAGGCACATTTACCTATTTATATAACATATCGTATGCTAGGTCCAATTTGTCGAATTCGCGCCTACTTTTACTTTGCGAGACATGCAAGAACGAAATAAATCTCGTCGTAATTTTTTAATTTACAGTTCATTTAATATTAAATAAACATTTTAATATTAATAAATAAAAACAAAAATAAACATTTTTAATTTAAAATTAAAAATTATAAAATATAAATTAAATATAAAAAATTGAAATTGAAAAATATTTTTTTTGGTGAAAAAAATAAAGTATCAAACAAAGCAGCAATACCCCATGTCTTGCTAAAGCAAGACCGTGGGGTATTTGCTACTTTGTTTCAACGATTTGCGGTATACACTAGTTCGGACTAAGACAAAAATCTTATCCCTTTTGTAGATGCAACTTCGACAGCAGCTAGTCTAGCGGGGTTGTGCTCATTACGTTCATGCATTACTTCCCTACCAAGTTACAACGGTTGAGATTCATCCCAAGTGTTATGACACGCCCCTACTGTCACTACGGAGTGGTTGAAATTGAAACCCATTTAGGTTGAAAGCCATGGAGGGCTAATACCTAAAGCAGTGAACCGAATCCAAGTTACAGGCCAAGCAGCCAGAGAGGAAATGACAGTAACAAGTTGTTGAAACTAGCATATTGAAGATCCAATCGGCCAAATCACCAATGAGCACTCGATTTTAGTCTCTTCCTCTTAACGAATCTGTAACCTGCGTTAGCAGATTCGTTTTCAGTGGTTGTGCCTGATCAAACTAGAGGTTACCAAGAACATGCCTAGCACTGAATAGATGAGCCGCCGAATACCCCCGCTACACCTAACAGTTGACATGGTGCCTAAGGATGTTGTGTTCTGCCTGTAATACAATCCTGAAGTTGAAATTACAGATTTTTATTCCTAAGGCATACCATCAGAAGAAACTTCCTTGAACCAATAGGGTGATCAGAAAACAGCAGAGCGCTGCAACAGGCGCTGAAATATCAACAGCAATCCAAGGAACGCATACCCATACGGGAAACTAAGTTTCCCACTCACGACCCCATGTCACAAGCTACACCAAGTAAGAATGTAGAACAATTAGCTCATAAGGACCACCATTGTATAACCATTCATCAACAGATGCTAGCTTCCCAGATTGGGTAAAAATGTAAACCTATAGCTGCAAGTAGGAATAATAGCAACCATAGATAATATTATTTCCATAAGTAAGAACCAGAAACAGGTTCACGATACCATCAATATCGACTGGAGGAGCAGCAATGAAGGCGATGATACTACAGAAGTTCGGTCATAAGGTAGGATCATCACAACAACCGAACCACCCAAGTACCGACGTTTTCAGTGCTTGTTTATCCCATTGCCGAAACGCCCCATGGCTTGTACTTATCGCGTCTCTCTAAAAATGCGTCCATTGTTGTAAGATCTTGGTTTATATTCAATTTTTTAAGACCCCAGCCCCTTATTAACTATACTAAAAGGAGATAGATAATAGAAACTGTTATTTACGTATGAGCATGACTTATATTCATGTCCCAATCTCAACAGAACAGACAGATTCTATCTTATCTATCTAACGCTAATACCTCAATATCTAGCGACCTAAATACCTAAAAGTTGTAAATGAAATGAATTAAATTTGTTAAAGGAAGTGCTTAAAAGAGAAAGAAAGATTTTATTTTTCTATTTTCCGTATGGGTTGCCCGGGACTCGAACCCGGACTAGTCGGATGGAGTAGATAATTTTTCCTTGTTTCAATAGAGGAAAAAATCCTCCCCAAACCGTGCTTGCATTTTTTCATTGCACACTACTTTCCCTATGTATACATAAAAACCATCCCGGAAAAAAAGAAGAAAGTAAAATTTTGATCTACTCCCGTTGGATCAAAACCACTACACACTAACATGAGCATTTCAGAATGAAATTCGTGAATACTTTTTTCTCTTGGATCTTATATCGTAGAAAATTTTGTCATTTCTATTATTCTTCTATCTGATTGTATTGTTTTAATGCCTAATTTTCTATAAATTATTTACCAGTCATCTGATACGGATATTATCCAAATACCAAATACTTTCTCTATATGATTCCATTTAAATAAAAATAAGTTATTTGGGGGAAGATCAAGAAATAACTTGTTCTTCTCCGAAAGAATTCTTCTAATAATCCCGAACTTATCTTTGCAAAAAACTGCGTACTGTACTTTTATGTTTCGGGCCAAAGTTCTAGCACACGAAAGTCGAATTATATACTTCATTCGATACAAACTCTGTTTTTTTGAGGATCCACTATGATAGTGAGAAAGATTTCTACATATCCGGCCAAATCGATTAATAATATCACAATCTGCTAATGGTCCAAATCGGCTTACTAATAGGATGCCCGATACGGACAAAATTTAGAGCTTTAGACAAGATAGGATCGAACAAGAGGAATAATTGGGACTATGGTATCAAATTTCTTAGTAGGAATATCCATTATAATGAATCTCTAGCATTGATTCCTTACCGCCGAAGAATTTATTAGTACACTTGAAAGATAACCCAGAAAATAGAAAGAATAGTTTGATAATGGGTTTATATGGATCCTGTACTGTTGAGAACCAAAAATTAAATAAATTTGCCAAAATTTCAAAGTGGCTTTCCATTTCTTCATAGAAATATTCCCCTTGAACCAGATCGCTTTTTTTCATTGATATCGACATGTGCATGAAGGATCCTTAAGACCCATAAAGTCTTCTGAAAAATTTCGGCACACTACAAGATGTTCTATTTTTCCATAAAAGATGTGTTCGTTCAAGAAAGGCTCCAAAAGATGTTAATCGTAAATAAGAAGATTGTTTACGAAGAAAAACTAATACAAATTCACATGCAGATACATAAATATTAATAAGAACAAAATAGTCTTTTATTTTCTTTTGAAAAAACATAAATAGATTTCTTCGGAGTAATGAGACTATTCCAATTATAATATTCGTAGAGAAAGAACCGCCATAACTGCAAAGAGGAACATCCTGTAGCCGGATTTGAAGGCTTTGGACCAGGATTCCATATGGGATGGGATGAGGGTTTAGTATCTGCAGATATTTAATGCGTAATTTATCCTCTCAAAAAGGAAATAATTGAATGAATAGATTGGTAAATTATGAGAATTTTGGTATTTTTTTTTTCTTCAGGGAGATACTAATGCAACGCGAATGGAATTTCCACAATGACTGCAAAACCTCTGATATCATCTGAGAAAAAATGGGAATAACAAATAATTGTGTGTGCCCAACGAATCATTGGTAAGACAGTAACGAATATTCAAATAATTTTGTTGACTACATTCGAACATTAGCGTTTTCACAAGTACTGACTAAATTTATTGCCATAACCCCCAAAATTAACGGTTCATAAAAAATTGAACTATTTAACCCTGATCATAAGCAAATACGTAAATATACTCCTGAAAAAGAAGTGATCTAGAAGTATTGTTGCCGAGATCTATCTTTTTTTCTAAATATCCTTGTACTTCTTATCTGTCCCTTTACCTTCCACTTGACGCAGGGGTAGGAGGCATTTATTGTGGTTAATCAAATGATACTATGCAATAGGGTCAAACAGTTGGTAGTTTTGTATTCTCTGAGTAGATAAATACCATAGTAATAAAACTATATACCCCGAAAGGAAACAGGGAGCAATTCAAAGATCTTTTTATTCTCTTTTCCTATCGAATTGGTTTATCTCGTTGTGTATCTTCGTTATAATTCAGAGGATAACAACCCTTTATTTTTGCAACCCATCGCTCTTTTGACTTTGGAATTTATTCTCTTTATCAGTATACTGTTTCTTCTACAACTCCGTTTCTAATCCATATAAGATATAGGATTCATTAAAAAAAAAAAAAAAGGAAAAAGACATGTCACCCCCAGGAGAACTCACCTTTCCCGATCAGGCATAATCTTTTTTAACGTCTAATTAGATCGGTAATCGTTCAATTCCCATTCAGAACATAAGCTCGTTGCTTTTTGTTTTTACCAGACTTGGACCAATAGCTCGATCCCTTTATCACTAGACCAACTTCAATGTGAATTGTTTTGTCCCCTTCCCTTCCAAAATTTTTATTTTTTTACGATCCAGTAAGGATAAACTACAATACAGTGTTCCACTTTCATTTTAATTTGTAATTTTTTTAACATAAAATAAGAAATATTTTATTTTGTATACGACCATGCTACTTTTTTTTTCCATTCATTACCTTTGAGGAATCAGTCGTGGTTTCTTATAGACTCTACAATGTCTGGGCGAATTTGTTGCTTCATCAAATGTTTAAAAGATCATAGTCCGCACTTAAAGCCGATAACTCTACCGTTGAGTTAGCAACCCGAATAAATACAATAAAGAGGATATTTATACGATCCAAATGAAAAATAAATTAAAATTGGCCAACTGCCTACCCCATCAACACATTGAACTAATAAGAAATAAAAAATTTTTATGATTCATTATACAAATAAATACAATGTAAAAATAAATAAAAATGTACAGTCATATTTAAAACACAAGATTCCTAAAAGATGCTCAAATTGTGACAGACCCACCAGTTTTTTTTATCAATTTTTATTTTTGGTTACCGTTAAATTCCAAAATACGTCTTATATGACAGTAAACCCCACCAATGGCAAAACTCCATTATTTGAGTAAAAGTGAATGAAAACCCATAGGGGTCTGGATAAGAGATTTTTTATCTATAATCAATTATATTGTTTCGATACCCATTGTCAAATGGAATGCCATTTTGAGAAAACAAATAACAATAAAGTAAATAAAACAGGCTTTGTATTGGGTTTGGCACAACATAAATAAAAATTTGATGGAAAAAAATAAGAAAAGATAAAGAAAAAATCTCGGGTTTATGCAAATCAATAGAGGTACAATAAAGCAAGATTATCCCTTGTTTGTTGGTGATTCCTATAACATAAAAAATAAATTTAAGTATGATAGAGTCAAGACAAAGGAAAATTTTAGGTAAAAATTGTAAGTAAAAATTATAACAAAGATAGAGTTGTATATAATCATCTCCCCCCTTTTGTATTAATTTTGTTTTTTTTCTTTTTTTAATTAACTCGAATTTTTTCTTTAAAAAACATTCTGCCTTGACTTAGAAATATCATAACAGTTCCTGGAGTTTGAGCGCCTTGTCAAGAATATAGAATAGCGGAACGTTTAAATACGTTTGATTCTTTATCGATCATAAAAACCCCACTTGTTCGAAAAATCTTCTTCTCTTCTCTTCGGATCGGGGGGGGGGGAACATCAGTGCAACGATTCGGATAGATGGCTCATTGGGGATAGATGGGTACATAAAACATCACCCCCCCAGAAAGTAGGAGTTTTTTCTCCTCATACTGCTGGCTCGAGAAAAATTATTTAATTTCGGTAATCTTTCTGTATCTATTATCAAATAGTAAACACAAATCCCATACTGACTCACATCATAGTCCGAATTCATTATTATTATTTTGTTGCTTCCTAAAAAAAAAAAAAAGAAATTTCATTCGTACTCATAACTCAAGTTGGTAATTCTGACAGAATTCGAAGGAATCCTTAGACATTTATTGAGCCTTCCTCTAATTCTTTGTTTTGTCTCTCTCGAATCTATTTTTATCCTGATTCTGATCCAATTTTGAGACAATATGAAAATAGTGTTTCCTTGTTTTCGTGATCCTTATCTTTGCTTTGTACAATCCTTGGGTTCAGACATTACTTCGGTGATCTTTATACTCCCTTTCAAAAGGACAGCAACTACCTTTTGTTTTTTTATTTCTTTCTATATCAATAGAATACCTATAAAATATAAATACGAAAGCATTGATTCCTCTGTGATACACTTTTTTTGATCGAAATAGTTTTATCAATTCCGATTATTTTATATTTTAAGTATAAATACTTACAAGTTGGTCTAACTTATTGATTGATTGGCACTAACCCAGATTTCTTCCCTTTGATAATTAATAATCCTTCCGCTCCGAGCTTCCATCATGTACTATCAAACCTAAGAAAAATTAGATTCCTAATGGAACAGAACAAACTATTCGAGCCAAGAGCATCTTCATTTTCTATAAGAAAATGGTGTATGTAAAAATCCACAGTGATCATGTCTTCAGTCGCACGTTGCCTTCTACACATCGTTTCAAACGATTTTCCATAACATTCCTCTTAATTTAGAATTCATTTATTTCAACCGCAATGGAATTGATTTACTATGTACTCATGAATAGTCTTGGCTCGATGGGAACACCGTGAACTATAATAGTCTTATACTTATACCTATGGATAATAAGTATTGTATTTGATATCCGGAGAAAGCTCAGCATGGATCCAATTTCTTTACTCGATATTCTAATTCTACTCATATATGGTATTTCTGAAAGATGCTTGCTTAAGACTTATTTACTTTACTCTCCAACAGATTGTTCGGGACGATCAATCATGAATCAAATCTATTTTTCTAGAACAAAAAACGATAAACCTCAAATCCTTAATTTAATATATTTTTCGCAATCCCGGACAAACTCATTATTATTCAAATAAACTGTCCATGACCAAAAAACAAACCGTTCGTAAGTGTTCTAATACTCTTGATTTATCTATTTCTTCGAGTACCAACCAACCAAGAGTTCATAAAAAATTTTTAAAAAACCCTTTCTCCTACGTTCCGCATCATGACTGGAACTATGTTTTCTAGTCATAACTAAACTGATCTCTAATTCAATCACCAAGTCGAACGCAATCACAATGAGTAGCTAAAAATGTTAGCAGATATTTCATTCCCTAAGGAGACTAATTTTCCGCATGTCAATTGAATTATCAATGGTTTTCTTTTAACCAAGAAGTATGGATCTACGATCCATTGCTAAATCCATTCTAAAGACATTCAGAACAAAAGAAAAGGTTGGTTCCTTTTAAGATTTTTCCGTTTTATGTGGGTAAAATGTGATCCCATCTTTTGTTTCTGAGGAAACGATCTGTGACGGAAGGATTCCGACCCTCCGAACTCGGAACCAAAACCGCGCTGCCTACCGGCTTGCCACGCCCCATTTTTCCTGTTTGGGACTATTTCAAGACTATTATTAGTATTAGTATTCGTCAATCCCCAACCCCCCCCCCCCCACAAAAAAAACATCAATAATACATATAAAACATATGTGATTTTTGTGTTTGCTAGATTTCAACACATGTATATAGGCTATGAATCAAAACTTAATGTCTTACTAGATTCAAATAGATAATTATGAAATTAGACTTCATTGTATCTCATTTGAGAATGGAGGAAGATTTTTTGATTTGGGAGGTTTCAAAAAAAAAAGAAGGATTTTTTACTTGCACTTTTTTCATTTTTCCCTTATCAAATAACTCATCAATAAAATTCTCTAATCTACAAGAACGAAAATGGTTGTTTATGTTAATATCTTTAGCTTAATCGTATCTTTCTTAAATTCTGTCCTTTATTCGAATAGTGTTTTTTCTTGTGGCCAAATGCCGAGCTTTGCCGTTTTCAATCAATCGTAGATCTTATGCCTGTCATACCTGTCTCCTTTTTTCTCTTGCCTTTGGTTTAGTGCAAGCTGCTGTAATTTTCCGATAAAATCTTAATACTTTGCCCAATCCTCTCATGATTTATTCGACAAAAAATTATAAAAACTGGATAGATCGGCTAAGTCTCCCTTATAATTAATAAACCTCGATTCAACATGGAAATTCTTGTATATTGAGTAACGCGGAGATGAATTTTGAGTCAGTTTATTGTCTCGTTTGACCATTACTCGCGTGAGTAGGATTTTATTAGTTCTAGTCCCCTACATACCTAATTGTCGATATACAAGAACTGTTTGTGATGTGAGGACAAAATCTTATTACAAAGAAATTCGTAAAGTGACTTTCTTTTTCTTTTCAAATCAAAAAACTCATTTGGGGGGTATGGATGTCAAATCAAACAAAAATAGTATATGTGATAAAAAGAAAAAATAGGTAATCTATTCCCCCTTTTTCTAAATGATCTTATCTTGGAGATTGTGTAATGCTTACTCCTCAACCTTTGTTTACCACAGTGTGATTTCTTTGTTCTTCCTTTCTCTTCGGATTTCTTATCTACTGACCGGGACGTAATCCGGACGTGAGGAAATAAAAAATTGAAATTCTACCTCAGATTCATCTAAAAATCATTTTGATTTATCCTTTAATACATTGGTTTATATGACAAGTAGGTCTTTTATCGGATAACTACTCCCTCGGCTCG
>PYDT01001489.1:0-21984 GCA_004837865.1 Musa balbisiana
ATAAATAAAACTATCACTATATTTTTTTTCCTTTTTTCCATACTCCTCTTTCTCTTCTTCCAATCGCAGGCATACCCCAAGGGGTTGTGGTTTTTTTTCTAACCGATTTTGGGGCTCTCCCCCTCACCGCCCCCATGGGGGATTGGTCTACAGTGTTCATAACTAACTCCTCTTACTACAGGCGACGCTTACCTAGCCACACTTAGATCCGGCTCTACCCAACTTTTTTGGTTCACCCCCACATTACCCACTTGTCCGACTGTTGCTAAGCGTTTTTGGATATCACAAACGACCTCCCCAGAGGTAATCTTAATGTGGCCGATTTACCCTCTTTTTTTCAATCATTTCGCTACAACGGCACCTGCTGCTCTATCTAATTGTCCACCCTTTCCAAGGTGATTTCAGTTTATGTATGGCCGTTCCTAAGGGCATATCGGTTGAAGTAGATTCTTCTTTTTATCAATAAAACACCCTTCCCAAACTGTAACAAGCTCTTTCCAAGCATACGCTTTCTAATGTATAATTATGAATCTAGACAGGATGGATCTTATATAAATCGTATGATGAAGTACCACATGAGGGATATATGAGGAATCAAATCTGCTGAATCACTCATGTTATGATCTTCTACATCCTATGTCCTCCCCGTTCCGATCACCCCTGGCTTATGTTCTTTCAATGTAGCTTCAGACCGAATGGTGGTGACGGCGGTGGCTATGAATAACGTCGTGATCTGGGTCCACATATTACGGTAACGTAGGAGACATCTCTCTTTTGTTCCCCGGGGGGATCTTAATACCACTGCTTAGCTTTCAATCGCCTCTTACCATCAACTTAAATGTTGAATACCGTCCCCTCCTCTCTTTGAAACAAGGGGCGCTTCCGGTTGCTGTGCGTGCTTCAAACAATTTTGTTTTCTTCCTCCATGATTCCCATATCTCTAGAGTCAATAGTTTCTATGAGGAACTACTGAACTCAATCCCTTGCTGCGTTATCACCAGTTTTCTGTTGAGGTCTATCCCGTAAGGTACTCAAATTGGATCATGTGATCGATTTTCTAGGTTTTCGTCGGGTAACCAATTGGTTTACTTCCAATTACGTAATCACTAGTTCAAACCGCACTCAAAGGGTATGGCATTCCCATTGATATCGGAACTCTGTAACCAGACACAATTTGATCGCTCCAATTATAGCCCCTCTGGGAGTAAAATATATTCTTCTCACCATCCCCATAGTGTATGAGACCCCATGTATGCATTTTCGATTAGGGTCGTATGCTATTGCTACGATTCTACCGATAGGTCTTTTTCATTCCGTCGAAAATCGATTTTACGTATAGACGCTTATGACCTCAACCCTCTATGCCGTGCGGTAATGTTCCTCGGCATTACGACCTTTACTACAACATGCTGTCCATAGATCAATTATTTCGTGGATTGGATTTCACTTGACTGTTTACGGCTCATTGCGTGGCTCGGGTAGAGTTTTGATAATGTATCGCCGTGTTATAAGTATTTTGCTTTAAGGTTTCTTTTCCTCTATAAGAGTGGAATAGAATAACCCCGGTGAAGCGTAATGATCATACTTCTGTAATGCATTGTATGTCCCCATAATAGTCCCCTTCTTCTACCCTTTCCCGGTAGTCGATGACTATTCATAGCTATTACCTTGACACCAAGAAGAGTTCGACCCATGCTTTATTCTGCCTAGTTGATCTTATTCGACATAGAAGTATATTGATTGTTCCCCCATCACCGAATACTTTTTCTGTAAATACTGCATATTTGATTCCATCCTAATCCATTTTTCTCTTCCCTTGATTCCAGTATCGATAAGATTCTAGTTTTTCTTACTGTTTCATATGTTATGTATGAAATAGAACATACCATTGGTTATGTATGATGAATGAGATTCCATTGAACGAGAGCCAATCCATAGACTTATTGAACGTTCCCATTGGTGTGCATTCCATCAGGATTGAACCTAACGAATTTGCCAATTATTATTTGGGCGCTCTTAACCATCAAGGCCATGGATGCTTACAGCGATCATCGTCTTCGTAAATAATATCGTAAATAAGGTATTCCGTATAAATAAGTTATAATCGTAAATAGTATGATCGTAAATAAGTATATCGTAAATAAGTATATCTGTATAAATAAGTAATCGTAAATACGTATATCGTATAAATAAGTATACGTATAAATATATATTCGTAAATGTATAAATAAGTATATCTAACATAATATAATCTAATAAGTATAATCGTATAAATAAGTATCGTAAATAAGTCTCTCGTATAATCAGTAAATCGTTAAATAAGTAAATCGTAAATGTATACTAAGTATTCGTATAATAAGTATTCGTAAATAGTATATCGTCTAAATACGTATATCGTAAATGTATAAATAACCAAATTCCAATTGTAAATAAAATCTTTATTGTTGAAATAAAATCTTTAGGAGGGATTTTATAGGGACGACATCATTCAAAATTCTGGATCGTCTGAATAGAGAGAGATATTGTAGAAGATCAAAATTCTCACTATTCTTAGTTCGTGGATCAAATCATTTTTTTTCCATCAAAACGCTTTATGAAACGTTTGTGCCCCCCTAATTGGAGTACCCCTACTTTCACGTGCTTCGCAGGTTTCCAACAAGCAATCGATATTCATGATCAAAGGTTCAATCAAAGGGGTAGATACTGCTTGTAGGAGCGTTCCTTATATCTCGTATTAACATCGAAAAGATGGTCGAAAGAAAACTCTCTATTTGATGGAGCTTCTTCCTATACCGTCTGAATTCCATTGGACCCGAAATAGACATGGGAAGAACTTTTCGGGTCTTCCAATATCAATTTTAGGTTGTTGGTTATCGTTCTTTATCTGATCTTCCAAAAGGGAAAAAGATTCTGAGAGTTGTTTCATGATCCGCAAGAGAGTACTTGGGTTCTCCCACAATAAATAAAAAGTGTATCCTTGCCTGACTCTAACCGGAGTTCAAGGGCGTGGTGGAGGACTGATGAAAAAAGAGGGATTCTAGTTGTCAGAATATCTAAATGAAACCGTAGCTGGAATTAAGATCTCATTCAAAGAGAAAGATAGCGAATACTGGAGTTTCTTTTTTATCCTATACGGATGAGCCGATCCGCAAGACCATGATTGGGGCATTGTTT
The DNA here is from genome assembly GCA_004837865.1 of Musa balbisiana. Classification (NCBI taxonomy): domain Eukaryota; kingdom Viridiplantae; phylum Streptophyta; class Magnoliopsida; order Zingiberales; family Musaceae; genus Musa; species Musa balbisiana. Next base: position 3,175 of record PYDT01001489.1, read on the forward strand.
TGATCGTCTTTCTCCGAAAGAAGCGAAACATAATCAACTTGAATTTGGGACGCTATTCGAAATCTTAGGGAAAGACTTGATTTGTCTCTCTCATGTCTGCTTTTCGTGAAAAAAACCAATTGAGGGAGGGTTTCTTCAAACCAAGGAGCTGAGGCCAAGTACCTATTCAATCAAATGAGATTGAGCATGTTTCCCATGCTCTTCTCGAGAAACAATTGGGGTTATTTCTTTGCAAAATTGTGTTCAATTTCCATTGTGGCAATTCCGCTCCAAGTCTCTTCGTTAGTTGGGGGAGAATCAGCAGAATCTGATTTGTTGGGAACGTATCGAAGAGAATTGTGAGTGGTTTAGACATGTGTGGTTGGTACACAAAGGCTCGTTTTTTTAGGCAAGGTCGGAAGTTTGTCAAATATCATATGATTACCACAAGAGTCTATTTTCGTCAATAAGGGATCTAGCCAATTGAAAGATCTTCTGATCATCCATAGAATCATTTCGATTCCATTAAATGAGGCCTTCAAATATCCCACATTGATCGATCTCAAACGACCTTCTCAACTAAAAGAAAGATCGATTCTTCCTTTTGTGGTATTCCTTCCTTTCTTCAAACGGAACGAACAGAATAGATCAGATTCGATCCCGAAATGCCTTTTTTGGGATCTTCCTCAATGTCCCTGCTATTCACGGAAACGTGAGAAGCCGATCATAATATCTCTTTCCGGACGAAATTCGAAGAATTTCTTGGGAATCCTACAAGATCAATTCTTTCTTTCTTTTTTCTCTGACAGATGGTCGAACTTCATCTGGGTTCGAATCCTATTGAATCGTCCACTAGAATCATAAACTTTTTGAAGACAAAACAAGATGTTTCTTTGTTGGTCCCTTCCATGCGATTGGAAAAAGTAAAGAAATGGTTGATAATTCAAGATAATTAGTATTTACAAAATAACGTCTCAATTCCTCCTATTCATCAGATCCGGGATTTATATGGGTCCCGAAGGATTACCGGATAGGGACAGTTCCAATAAGATTTCATTCTGAACAAAAAATCCATTTTTGATTTATTTTCATCATTCATGACCGGAACAAAAGGGGATCGCCGTTTACAACCACGATTTTGAATCAGAAGAGATGATTTCAAGAAATGGCAGATCTTCGCTCTATCATAACCGACCGGATCTTGGGGTAAGCCATAGGGATTTGCCCTTTTCGATTGATTCTCCTCCGGGTTGGCATCAAAAAAATTCTTGACTGAGGTATTTCAACTCAGAGAGAATCGAAAAAAAAGAATCTTTTATTGTTCTAACCTCCTCTTTTTTATGAAGAGAATGAATCTTTTTTATCGAAGCTCAGAATAAAATCGGTCCGGATTCTACTGCGGGAATGATTCGAAGATCCAAACCTAAAAACACGGTATTTTGCTAGGCAACACATAAATGGCTGCAGTCAATCAATATAGATTGATCCGAGATCTGATTCAAATCCAATTAGCCATATGGTATACATAAGAAATTGTATCTAATCGATCTTTTTTAATGATAATCCGATCGCAACTGGTCGACTATGGAATTCAAAGGGATCAAATAGGAAATTATACTCTGATGCATATAATATAATGAAATCACTATCAACCAACATTATCGAATTTGAAAAAGCTTCAAAGAAATGGTTTTGATCCGCTTTTTCTCTCGAACCGAGAGATCCATTCAAAAAATCGGATCCTGATGTAATAGATACAAATGGTCCCTGAGAGCAGAGAATTTCCGGAACATTTGGAACCTTCGTTCTGACATAAAAACCGTTTTCAAGATGTTCGATCGTTACGTATTATCAATTTCGATTGATTGGTCCCGATGCTATCGACAACAAAATTTTTCTAAGTCACTTCGTTTCTTCTTTTTGTCCAAGTCCCACTTCGTTTCTTTTTGTCCAAGTCACTTCCTTTTTGTCCAAGTCACTTTTTTTCTTTTTCATCCAGCCTTCAACTCTTTGTTCCTTCCCCCCACTTTTTTTTCGGTCACTTTTTTGCGTCACTTTTTGTTTTCCCACTTTTTCCCGTCCCGCCCCCCCAGGTCACTTTTGTCTTTCGCCACTTCCTTTTTGTCCAGTCACTTCCCCTTTCTTTGTGATTATCGGGAATATCCCCATTCATGAGGTCCGAGATCCACATCCGTGAATTGAAAAAGGTCCGAATGACAACTCCGCAATCAGTTGGTTTGAATCAATAGGTGTTCAATCGTTCATTTTGAATAAATTGAAACCCTTCTTATTGGATATCATGATACTTCCAAAGACCGGAATTCTTTATCATGAGGAACAATACCATTTTTGTCAAAAAGATACCAGAGTGGATGATTGACTCATTCTAACTAGAAAAATCGCAGAAATCCTTTGATAACACGATTCCGATTTCTCCAATGATATCCATGATCGATACATTGGCATGATCCCGTTAAAACCATTTCATGAATTTCATGATATCTGCTTTTTTATAAAGCAAATCGGGGACTTCGTTTCTTGAATGATCCAAATCACTTCTGGTTCTATGTACCAAAAGAGTTTCCTTTTTATGTGGAAAAGACCCGTTCATAATTATGATCTTACATATGAGCAATTCCTCACTACACCTTTTTCCTTTCCACAAATATTTTCTTTCGTGGCGTCGGTAAAAAAAACATATTTTTTTGGAGAAGAGACTAAAAATTTTCTCCCCAATCGATTCACAGGTTACTACCTCTTCATACCTAAGATTTTCCACAAAGTGGTGACAAACGTATAACTTTACAAATCTTTCCGTTTTTCCAATTCGATCCGAGCCATTCGTGTCGTAGAGCTATTTAACTCGAGTCGCAGACATTTCTGCAACACCTCTAACAGAGAAACAAAGAGTCCCCCCATTTTGGAAGAACTTATTGTCCACTCTTTCAGATTATGTCTATCTGATTCAGAAGGGAAGGAACTGCATCGGTACTCATTTTCAATTCAAACATGGTTTTGAGTCACACTCCATTTTCTGAGAAATATTTACCATCCGGAAGAGGAAAAAAAACGAGTCTTTCTCTACAGAAATGCGTTGAGAAACCATATGGTATAAACCTTTCAACAGATGTGCTTTTTTTCAATCTCTCAAAATGGAATCTGTTTCCCAACAAAAGGCATTCCGTTCCAAACATATTGCCATGGTTTCCTTACTTCGAACAGGTGGAAATATCCTAATATTCACCCTTTTAGATACTTTTTCAGCACCCATTTTCGATACTAAGTAAGCAGTCAAAATTTGTATCCATTGAAAATTTGTATCCATTTTCATGATATTATTTCATGGATCAGATTAGCATTGCCAATTCCTCAGAAGATTCGTCTTCCACACTGGACTCTGATAAGTGGAGATTTCGAGGAGTGTTACAGATCTTCTTCGTCCCGGAAGAAATGATTCATCGACTAATGATTCACCGTTCCATTGATTATGGCCAAATCTGATATCAACAATGCCGGTAGTTGGGTTCCGTTTCAATCTTTTTCCTTCTTCTTGTTGCTGGATATCTCGTTCGTATACATCGTCTCTTGTTTCCCAGCCGCTAAGTTATTAAGACAGAGTTTAGAAAAGATCAATTTTGTGATTTCCATCATACTGATGGAGTTGCGAAAACTTTTGGATGGTGTATCCCTACATCTGACTGAATTCTTTCTGGTTAAAGAATCTCTTTCTAGTTGTTCTGAACAATTAGGAGATTCTCTGGAAGAAATACGGGATTTTGCGTTTGCTTTTGGGGCAACAATGCTATTGGTCGCTTGTGGGGTCAAATCAATACGTTCTAGAAGAAATTATTTGTATCAATCTCGACATCTCAAAGTATCATATCAAAGCCCATCAATCTCAAAGTATCATACCAAATCCCATCAATCGACTCACTTTTTCGAGAATACGAGACATCTAGTCGTCAGTAAAGATATCTTTCTTATAAGAAAAAGAAAAGGTGAACGGAGATGATTGATGAAAAATAGAATCTGGGGTCGCGAACAGTGATTCGCTTGATGATGAAAAAGAGAATTCTGGTTCAGTTCTCCACCTTAACGACAGAAAAAAGGATTGATCAAATCTATGATTCTGACTCATAGTGATCAGTTTATGCAAAGATGACTCTGGTTTCAAATGATTGAAACACCGGTCAATTTACATTAGATCTGAGTTGACAAGTAATTAAAATTATGAGTCATGATCCTGTTGCGCAGAAAGAACGATATTCCTGCCTCATTATCAGACAATTACTTCTGCCAACCTCGTGTGGGGCTATTAGTTTTTTCATTTCCACTCATGGAAAACCCTTTTCGCTCCGCTTAGCCCATCCCTTCTAGGATACTTTTAGTGATCGGTTCTCATAGGAACTGGACGATCCTATTTGGTCAAATACCTAGCGACAAACCCCTATGTTTTCTTTCATTACGGTATTTCCGAACAATTCCCGGATGACAAGCCTAAAGATTATTGTATTGATGATAGCGATTTTGATGTGTGATTAGTGCCGATATCGATATTGATGATAGTGACGATATCGATATTATGATAGTGACGATATTGCTGCGGACCTTGTATACGAGCTCTGCTATATGTATTACGCCGAAATATACCGATTTGATATCAAAACCTTTCATTCGAATTAGCAAAAGCAATGTCTCCTGCATATATGGATTCCAAACCTTCATGCTCTGTATATTACTGATCGAATTACTTATCCCCTCGGTCATTAAGAACTATCAAAATCGACCGATTTTTTATATCACCTTTCATTCGAATTAGCAAAAGCATGTCTCCCTTGCTATTGGATTTCCAAACATTCATGATCTGTATATGATGAGTCGAAATTACTTATCCCTCTGTATTAGAGAACTCATCTCCAGGATGTGCAGATGTCCACTAGAAATATTCCTTGTTTATTTCTTCGACTCATTTCCCCCCAAAAAGTGGAGTCACACGCTCTAATCGCTCCGAATCAAATTTTTTTAAATACATGCATTAAGAAACGATGCTTCTGATCCGCAACAACGAAACACTTTTTCAGTCTTTCATATACTAGGGGATTTTCCCTTGGAAAAGAACTGTTCCTACTAACGGGTTGGGGTCCATAACCATGGTTCCAAGTACTAGATCTTGTAGCCTTATCACTGAGGCCCTTCATTAGTATATACACAGCAGAAATCAATTATAGAACAATACCATTAGATTAGCTCTTCATAACGAAACTTGGATTTGCGAATCCCAGTAATGATCGGTTTCAGGATCATGGGATCCTTTTCTTCAGATCGGAAGGGCGTTCACAAACTGTACTTCTAATTACTTGCCCCATGATCCTATAATCTATCTATCTGAAGAAGAGATCAGAAGGGGAATTCTTAGTTGTACAATAGTACTTCGAACTTGGAACGAGCATGAAGAACTTAACGATACTTCTTTTATCTTTTGATTGTTCTGGCCGGATCGGTCGCACAAGATCTTGGTCTTCAACCCGCCTGATGAAAAAAATCGGACCTTCTTATAGCTTCCGTTGATGATGATTCTGATCTATTTCATGGCCTATTAGAAGTATAAGGCGCTCCTGGTGGGACCCTCACGGACAGAACATATTGCAGTCAGTTTTGCTAATAATCGATTGACTTACTTCTTCGGTCCGAAACATTTAGAATATGATGCAAAACAGATGTGTTCTATCGTTGATCAAGATTTCCTATATGAAATACGAATCGTAGTTTGAAGAAGAGTAAGAGTCGTCTACCTTGCAACAGATAAAGGGGATTTATTCATCACATAGTTTTGGGCTCCTAGAATATGGCGCCCTTGTGGCCAACTAGGTGATTGTATTGCAAAGGCCCCTTTTTTCCCTATCGGGCTCGGGCCAGCGGACCTTTTACTAAATAAAATCTTAAGAGTCTGAGCTTCAAGATACTTATTCGAGTTTCTGCAGATTGAACCATGACAGTACCAGACACGAGATAGATCTTCCAAAGTACAAGGCTTTTTTCGAGTAAGCCCAATTCTTTTGGACCACTGCGGATCCATATCTTTTTCCTATTCAAAATCAGCCCTTTGTCTCTTCTTCTTGGTGTTTTCACGTCGAGAATTCCTTTGCAGATGAAGAGATGTCAAAGGTGCTTTTACTTCCCAACAAACAAACCTTCTACATCTATGTATCAAATGCTGGTTCATCAAAATACGCAAGAAAGGACTTTCGAATGTTGATCATCGCCAGAGATGGCTTAAGAAGCAATAGTCCGTATCTAATGGATCCTTGCCTTCTAATACTCTCTCCGAGAGTTATCAGTATTTTCAAATCTGTTTCCTATCTAACGGAAACGCTATTGGATCAAATAACAAGACGAATGTTGAGAAAGTGGCTTGGCTTTTCTCGGATGAAATTAAACATTTGATTCCATGTTAACAGGAGAAAAGATTTCCCCATTCCTTATCCTTAAAAGGGGGATATGTGTCCATGAAAAGGGATTAAGTTGAACAGGATTGGGCCGGTGTTAGAGTCGTGAAACATTTTTTTATTTCTCATATTGTGGACCTTAGCTCCATGGACAATATGTCTAACTTAGCTGAAACTGGAAGAATGCAAATCTTAGATCAAACACTATTATGGAGGATATGAACTTGCCTAAAAAAAAGTCTTAAACGGCGAACAACCAGAGTCTATTTACTCATCATACATCAAACAATTTTTTTTCCATTATGAAACCATGTAAATCCATCGAAAATAAAAAATACCATGTCCGATAAAATGCTTTTTTTGCTATCCTGCCCAATACCGAATCATGGTTTACTGAATAACTAAAGAAAATAGATAGACCTTTCTCTTCGTCCAGGTCGATGGATCTTCTCAATTGGAAGATTCCCCCATATTGCTAATACATATTCCGGTTGACCGAGCCTAATAATTCTAATTGTTTTGGTTCCGAAGGCATATATCCACAGGAGGCCGGTTCGTCCTTTCAGATATTCACGACCAGAGGTACTGGAGTCTCTATCGGATAGGCCCTGAAAGGAGAAGGAGGCCGGAATGGCCAACAGACTCTGTCTCCAACAGACGTCTGTCTATTCTCCGACTTCACCCGAACCCGATCCATTTTGGGAACGCTCCAGTGCCAAATTCCTGAATGGGTAAGTCGCCCAATCCCGAAAATAAAAAAAAACGGACTATATAATGTACTCTTTTATGATCTGCTGGGTTATGGGTACTGTGGGTATTTACCAGAGGTTTTTTTATCAATCTACTACCCTGGTGTGATTCCTCTTGAATCCTATACTCGGGGGTGGGTGCGGGGCGGACGATTTCCAAACGGACTCCTCTCCCTCATCCATTAGATAGAGAAATCGCCAAGATTTCGTGATCCCCCTGCCGAACTATTCAATTCAACAGCTCGGACTCGGATCGTGGGGATTTCCGGAATACTTTCGTATCAACAGATAAGAACTCGGTATGTCAATATTGATTAGATCCGAAATTCTGTTATTTGAATTGCTCATTCAATGACATTCTCTATTAATGACCTTGAAGGAGGACTCGAACCTCCACGGCTCTTTAGGCACTAGATTTTTGAGTCTCGCGAGTGTCACTAAAATCTACCATTTCACACCATCCAGGCTCTTGAAAGTGAATCGTATCCATGAATAATGATATCTACTAATGTGATATATTGATATATGAAAAGTGGAGGGTGTTTGGAGTTTTCTAGTATTCTATTTCTTCGATCGTCATGTCCATAAGATAGAGGGGCCCGGGTCCAGACCATCCAAATTAATTTGCTTCGTCGATTTGATTATCCGGGAGGGATACCCTTATATCTATCCAAAAACGAATTAGGCAATCAAAACCTATTTCTCGCCTTTCAATAGAAGCCCCAAAAAGAAGTGAATATGGTACCCCAAATACCGATAGATTTTTAATGTCAAAGAGGTCCGATTACGCCTAGTCCTAATCCTAAATAGAATTAACCGACGTGGTAGGCGATCCATATGTAACATAGTATCTATTTACATACGCTCGAATGACCTCCTCATAATAAGATGTAGCATAACCCTATTCCATTCCGTCTGTCCGTATGGAAGGAACTGATAATCTGTGATCAGTCGATTCCATGATTAAGTTTCATAACCCCACACCACCCCAGCCCATTCCCCTTTTGGGTTGGCGGAACAGATCTACTATTCTGTTATTCGCAGTTATAAGGGAGGGATCTTGAACTAGAAATAGACCTAGAAGCTAAAAGAGGTTATCCTGAGCAATTGCAAGAATTGGTTTCATTGATATTTCCTTAAGTAATGCTAGCACACATACGACAGTCTACTCAATTCGATGGAAATTGTTTATCTTAAAAGGAGATCTTCTATAATTTTCGCACGTAAGTGGTTATTTCTTTGTTCGTCGCAGATCATTAATAACTTGCTTATTTTTAGATAATAGTAGATAGAAACAAACGCTCGTACGGGTCCTATTGAAACCAATAAATATAGCCTGCCTGCCATCCACAACCAGAATAAGAGATGGAGTTTTATCGAAAAAAAAACCTGCTATGGAGAAGACCCTCCTAAGGGATAAGAGACATAGGGCTGAAGAGAGAGCCAAAAAGGATCTTTCGTGTATAATCCTGCATATCTCGAAATGTTATCAGTTCCGGACGTAGAGCCAAATAATACAATGGCAAGGGGGCACAATTTCGCTAGATTCATGGAGATATAGAACAGCATTATAAGTTATCATGCTTGCATATCGCTCATTTGGTCTCCACCATTATTCCAATAATTACATATCCGATTTGACCGATGTACAATATGCAGCATACTTTTCATGCTGTTTGCGTAATAGCAATGAATTCCCCAATTCTGCTAAGAATGCTAGATTGTCCAGAAGAGATGCCATTCGTTTTGATGAGAAATAAAAAGGAATATCGAAAAATTCGCGTGGCTGAAGCTGAAGCAGCACTTTCGAAGTAACAGAAGAAATCAACGACTCGATGGGAGAGTCAGAGTCGAAAAGAGGATTCCTGCACTTCTTTCTCTCATTCAAAACCGTGCATGAGACTTTCATCTCGCACGGTCCAAGTGATAAAAGAAAGAATACCTCATCTTCTTTCCTTTTGATTACCGTTCCTCGCGTATGATATAGACCGAATCCATTCGATTTCTAAAAAGGATTACTAATCCTTAACTTTTCGAGAGGAATCCTCTTCAGTGGTTGTGATACTGACTTTTTCACTCCTTTCGACCTTGGTTCCGTAGGAGCACGTCAGAAAGATTGAGAAATAGAACCATCTGATTTGATTCGTTTCCTCAAATTAGCCATGAATGGATTCATCTTAGGTGATCCTTTTGTCAACGGATGCTCCTATTACACTGTAGTCTCTGAAGAGGAGACCAACATGTAGCATCTACACGAATTCAAGCATGTATATACGTCATTAGTCCGATCCTTTGTAGGACCTACCCGTAATAACGAACTTGCAAAATGGATCTGTTTATCATAAAGATTCGTTGTTCCTGACCCTGCTTCACTTTAATTGTTATTTGACACAAAAAGATCACAAAAACTTTTGGTAAAAGTATGATGTCTCGTTCCGATTGGGATAGCATTTATTTCTCTTCTGCATTCTTGTATTTTTTGAAAAATCCAAACATCTCAGAGATAGATATAGAGTAGTAATTGCGGAACGAACCGCACTCCTTCGTATACGTCAGAGTCCCATTTGATGAAAGGGGCTGGGGAAGCTTGAACCCAAGTCCTACTGGGTGATGGATATAAGCGCAATTGAAATTCCTGGGGAGTTATAATTAACATTTTTGTATTGATACGACTCTTCACCATTCACTTTTCTGAAGCCGATCTCCCCCCCAGATGAACCCTAGAGCCAAGAGAAACTAACCAAATAGAAGAGCTTGCCCCAGGCACCCATGATCAAATATTTCAAGTAGCCCATAGACCGTACATCTCTCTTGGTATAATCCATATAATAGGTGGAACATCACCTGAAACATTCTGGATCTTACAAGATAGGTATTAAATCGTTAGCCACGCACATAAACATTCCTCACTAGAAGTACTGTTAATACGAAAACAGCAACCTTTATAGACCATTTCTGTACATTCAACTGTAACTCTTAACGTTGATGAATACATAGAGTTGAACATAGTAAATAAGAAATTGAAAGATTTTCGTTGAAATTGTTCGTTTGGAAATTTCCCGAAAAGCTACTTATAGGTTTCTTCTCCCTCTCTCCATCGGAAACATAGGCCGTTATGCTTCATTACTTAACTTGTTGAAGTAGATGACATAGAACCAAGGGCTATCCTTTTGATGCAGAGGTTGATCGATCACCGAAGAAGAATTAGGCCAAAAATTTATGATCTTCTGGGAAAATGTAACTTCCTGTAAGAGAGCAAAGGAAACGCTTTCAAACAATTCCGTCGAATCGAGAATGAAGTTTTCATTCTGTACAATGGCCAGATCAGATTATAACTCTCATCCACTCGTCCGAAAAAGTCCCAATTGTTTCGAACTTTCTATTTTTGGAATGGGATTTCGGAATCCCCATGATAGGGAATCAACCCTTGATTCCCTGATTTTCTTCCAGAAATATCCTCTGTTCTTATTTTCTTAAAGCAAAGCCCCGAGAGGGCTTAGTTGAATACAAAAGATTTATTTTTCATCTTTCTTTTCCTTTTGTGGTTATGTTTTCGAGAAGATATCGCCGTCCCGATCTTTTCTATTGATTCTTTATTCCATTTTCCGATCGAGATGTATGTATCCAATGTGTCTAATATAGATCCTGGTTCATGGATTAACGAAAAATGTGCAAAAGCTCTATTTGCCAAATCTGCCATTCCTATGAGTCTCTTCCCGTTTTTTTGCGTATTGCATCAGCCCACAAAGGAGGGGACTCTACTGTGATCACAGATACCCTTTTGCGAGCATCTACTAATATCGGAACTTTAGGCGGTATTTGAAAGCCAATATTTGCGGACCCGGACTGTTTTCGGATGGCCCCATAACATAACCAACGAATGGCAAGTGCTTTTTCCTTGTGTAGTGGGGGGGGGGCTGATTTCAATTCAACATATGAACTTGATGGTCGAATCCGCCTAACGACCGGTCTTGCCTTTACACTGCTAGATCGTGAGTCTTACTCATATTGCTTGCGTACAACATATAGTTGATTTTGTTTCTGTCTTAGTGTGTGTGGGGTGAAAGTCTTTTTCATGGGCTCGTAAGATATTGTGTCAGGCCAAAGTGAACCTTTTTTTCCGTGTTTAGAATCGTTAAGTTAACCAACATGTTACTAATGATTACGATATTGGATCGGATTTTGGCGTTTTTTTCTTCCTGCAGTACCTCGAACGTGACATGGGCTGAAAAGAGGTTCAAGAATCAGTTTTCTTTTTATAAGGGCTAAAAACGAATTACCTTATTTGGCTTTTTGACCCCATATTGTAGGTGGATATCGAAAATATTAAAGCTCTCCCTCCAGAGCCGTACAAATAACGAGACGACTTTCATACGACTACGGCTTTCCAACACAAGAATTCTATATGTAGATCTATGAGCTCGAGTAATGGCTAGTTCTGTTTACCAACACGGCACGGGAGTACACTTTCCTGAGTATAACACACTTTTCACACTCCTTTATATCCTGCTGGGGGATGCTTAGGAAATCCTGTATTTTACATATCCAATACGGTCCGGAGGTCCCTCTAGGTTTCCGAATAGATGTAATGTAAAAATACACAGTGCTTCTCGAATCATTGCTATTTGACCGGCCTGTTCTAGGGGGGGGGCGGGGGTCAAAAGGAAGAACAGTCTAGGTATGTCGAATTGTTTGTTGACAACGCGACAAAGTCAGGAGGAACACAAAACCTCTGAAATGATTCACAAGATTGGAACGCTTGAACATATAATAGATTCCCGCCGAATGGGAATCGAATCTCGTTAGAAAGAAATCTTTGTGTTCTCATAGGCAGCCTGCTCCAGGGTCCCCTTAACGACCTTTCGTTTTGGGTTGCCCCATACACTTCACTGTTTCTAGTCTAAGCGATTCACATGGGCAATCATCAAATGATACAAGTCTTGGATAAGAATCTACAACGCACTAGAACGCCCTTGTCGACGATCCTTTACCTCCGACAGCTCTAGGGTTCCTCGAACAATGTGCTATCCACACCGGGTAAATCCTTAAACCCTTCCTCCTCTTACTAATACTTTTTACAGAATGTTCTTTTAAATTATGGCCAATACCAGGTATATAAAGCAGTGATTTCAAATCCAGAGTTAATCGTATCTCTGCAACTTTACGTAAGGCAGGTTTGGTTGTTTTGGGTTGATAGTGGAAAAGTTTGACAGATAAGTCACCCCATAACTGGGTGTCACTCTACAGAACCGTACATGAGATTTTCACCTCATACGGCTCCGGGGGGGGGGGGGGGGGGGTTCGTTCAATTCTTTCTAAGTAATTGGATTCCTTTTCTTCGTTCGAGAATCTCCTCCCAATTATTCCACTCCGTCCGCGGGACGAGTGCGTCCTAAGACCAATTCAGGTCACGTTTTCATGTTCCAATTGAACACTTTCCATTTATGATCAAAGGGGAAGATTATCTTTTTACCACACCATATGCGGATCAAATCACGATCTTATAATAAGAACAAGAAATCTTTCTCGATCAATCCCCTTGCCCCTTATTTTTCGGCATCCAATAAAAAAACAACAGAAAATCCTTTTCGAGTTTGAATTTGTTCATGAGTTGGAATCTGGGCTCTTCATCTCTACTTATTTTGAATATCTACTTATTTTTTTTTTTTTGCTTTATTCTTTATTTCATTTCGATTTTCTTTCCCTCTCTTTTCTTTTTATTCCCTTCCATCATTCCTTAAGGTCCCAGGGTTTGTTGATCCTGTAGAATCTGACCCATGGTTTCTCATCGAGCGAAGGGTACGAAATAATCAGATTGTTATTTTTCGATCAAAAACACGAAAAGTACTATGTTAAATCTTCGTTTTTTCCTCTTCCTCTATCCCTACCCCACCGTTTTAATCATAGAGAACCTTTTCTTCTGTATGAATCGATATTATACATTCCATTACCTTCGCCGATACCTCCGCAAGAAATCCCGATTGGATCCAAAATTGACGGGTTAGTGTGAGCTTATCCAATGGGGGCGGGTTATGGTTCAGCACTCTTCAAATGGAATTCATTTTTCTGAAAGATCCTGCTTTCGTGCTTTAGGTGAGTCGTCCGAGATCCTTTTCGATGATCTGCTAGTTGTTGAAAAAAACAGGGATATCCTATGATCACACGATCGATTGCGTAAGGGGCCCTCGGTAGCAATGGAACCAGGGGAAAGTAACAGAAAAGACAGTTTTTTTCTATTATATATATATTAGTATTAGTTATTGATCCCGTTCGGATTAATTAGCTATTTATTATGAGCCCGTTCGGTGCGTCCTTTCTTCCGTGATGAACTGTTGGCACCAGTCCTACATTTCTCTGTGGACCGAGGAGAAAGGGGGCTCCGCGGGAAGAGGTTTTACCTTGAGAGAAGCAGGAGGTTCCCTGCTTCAATATACAAATGATTCTGCAATGCATGAGTTGGACCCTCATGTCGATCCGAATGAATCAGTCTTTCCCAGAGGTAAATCTTTGCTTCTGGGCAGAGGATAGTAAGTTTACATTCTGTCTCGGTTGACATGTATTTCTATTACTAATGAAATTAAATTTCTATACTATGAAATGAATATTTCTATAAATAATATGAATTAATAAATGAAAATGAAGTAGTTAATGGGGGGTAGAAAGTGGTTACCCATTATCCTTTTTTCTTGTATATTCCTAAGAAAAGGAATTGTCCTTTAGTTTTTGTCGAGGTCTCAAAAAAGGGTGTGGAAACACTAGGAACTCTTGAATGGAAATTGAAAATAAATTTAGCTCAGTTCCTTCGGAAATGGTAAGATCTTTGGCGGCAAGAAGAGGGGTATCTATACCATCTTGACTTGGTTCTGGCTTCCTCCTCTTTTTTTAACAATACGAGTCGGGTTTTTTTCCTTCTCCTAACCAGTATCGAATAGCCCATGCTGAACAAAATTTCTTCATGTAAAACCTGCTCCTGTACTCGATTTAGATCCCGGAAAATCGTAGCGGAATTTTATGAAACCATGTGCTATGCTCGATCCGTAGTCAATCCTATTTCCGTAGGAGCAGTTGACAATTGAAATCCAATTTTTTCCCATTATTTTCCTATCCATACCGCATTATTTTACTATCCATAATAGCTGCGAAAAAGAACGGACCCCGGCTCCAAGTTGTGTGAAGGAATAGTGCGTTGAGTTTCTCGGTGAAACCCTTTGCCTTAGGATAGTTAGTTCTATTTCTCGATGGACCGGGGAAGGGATATAACTCAGCGGTATAGTGTCCACCTGACGTGGTGGAAGTCAATCAGGGTTCGAGCCTGATTATCCCTAAAAAACCCAATGTAAGTTTTTCTATTGTGACTTGCCGCCCCCGCCCGCCGTGATCGAACGAGAATGGATAAGAGGGCTTGTGGGATTGACGTGATAGGGTAGGGATGACTTAATTGCTGGGAGCGAACTCCAGGCTAATATGAAGCGCCTGGATACAATTGAATGCCTTATGAAAATGAAGAGAATTCCGAATCAGCTTGTCTAACTGAACAAGGAAGCTATAAGTAATGGCAACTATGATCTCATGAAGAGTTCGATCCTGGCTCAGGATGAACGCTGGCGGCATGCTTACACATGCAGTCGGCGACGGGAAGGGTGTTTCCAGTGGCGGACGGGTGGTAACGCGTAAGAACTTGGCCTTGGGAGGGGAACAATCACTGGAAAGGTTGCTAATACCCCGTAGCGCTGGGAGCAAAAGGAGGATCCCGCCCGAGGAGGGGGCTTGCCGTCTGATTATCTATTGGTGATGTATAGCTTACCAAGGCGATGATCAGTACTGGTCCCTAGAGATGATCATAGCCACATGGGACTGGACACGGCCCAGACTCCTACGGAGGCAGCAGTGGGGATTGTCCGCAATGGGCGAAGCCTGACGGAGGGCATGCGCTTGAGGTATAAGGCCCACGGTCGTGAACTTCTTTTCTCGGGAGAAGAAACAATGACGGTATCTGAGGAATAAGCACGGCTAACTCTGTGTCCAGCAGCCGCGGTAAGACAGCGGATGCAAGCTTTATCCGAATGATTGGCTAAAGGCGTCTGTAGTGGCTTTTCAAGTCGCCGTCAAAAAATTAAAAAAAATTCCGGCATGGCTCACCCTGGACAGTCGGCTGGAAACTAGCCCAAGCTGGATACGGTAGGGGCAGAGGGAATTTCCGGTGAGTGCGGTGAAATGCTTAGAGATCCGGGAAGAACACGCAACGGCGAAAGTCATCTGCTGGGCACGACAACTGCCCTACGACAAATCTAGGGGAGCAAATGGGATTAGATACCCCATATCCTAGCCGTAAACGATGGATACTAGGCGCTTGTGCGTATCGACCCTGCAGTGCTGTAGGCTAACGCGTTAGGATCGGGCGCCTGGGAGTACGTCGCCAAGAATGAACCAAAGAATGACGGGGGCCCGCACAAGGCGGTGGAGTCATGTGGTTTTAATTCGAGCAAGGGCGAAGAACCTTACCAGGGGCTTGACATGCCGTGAATCCTCTTGAACTAGAGGGTGGTCCTTCGGGAAGCGCGGGCGGACACAGGTGGTGCATGGCTTTCGGGTCAGCTCGTGCCCGTAGGTGTTTGGTTTGTAAGTCGTGCCGCAACAGCGCAACCCTCGTGTTTAGTTGCCAACCCATTGAGTTTGGAACCCCTGACATACTGCCGGTGATAAGCCTGAGGAAGGTGGGGCTGACGTCAAGTCATCCTGTCTCGGTAGGAAATGTATTTCTATTCACTATGAATTAATATTTCTATAACTAATGAAATTAATATTTCTATAACTATGAAATTAATAAATGAAAATGAAGTAGTTAATGGTGGGGTTTACCATTATCCTTTTCTTGTATGTATTCCTAAGAAAAGGAATTTTGGTCCATTTATTTTTCGAGGTCTCAAAACAGGGTGTGGAAACCATAGGAACTCTTGATGGAAATTGAAAAGAATGTAGCCCAGTTCCTTCGAATGGTAAGATCTTTGGTCGCAAGAAGAAGTGGTGACTATACATCTTGACTTGGGTTCTGCCTTTCCCCTCTTTTTTTAACATACCGAGTCGGTTCGCTTCTCCTACCAGTACGCCCGACATGCTGACAAAATCTTCTTCATGTAAAACCCCTCTGGCTCGATTAGATCGGGAAAATCGTACGGATTTTAATGAAACCATGTGCTATGGCCTCGAATCCGTAGTCATCCTATTTCCGATAGGACAGTGACAATTGGAATCCAATTTTCCCATTATTACTATCATACCATTATTTTACTACCATAATGTGCGAAAAGAATGGCCCGGCTCCCAATTTGTTCAGAATATGGCGTTTGAGTTTCTCGACCCTTGCCTAGGATTGTTAGTTTCATATTTCTCGATGGGACCGGGGGGAAGGGATATAACTCAGCGGTAGATGTCCCTTGACGTGGTGGAAGTCACAGTTCGAGCCTGATTATCCCTAAACCCAATGTAAGTTTTTCTATTTTGACTTGCTCCCCCGCCGTGATCGCACGAGAATGGCTAAGAGCTTTGTGGGATTGACGGGATAGGGTAGGGATGACTTATTGCTGTGAGCGCACTCCATGCTAATAGAAGCCATGGAACATTTTATGCCTTAGAATGAAGAGAAATTCCGAATCAGCTTTGTCACGAACACGGAAGCTATAAGAAGTAATGCCACTATGAAGCTCATGAGAGTTTCGATTCCTGGCTCATGATGAACGCGGCGGCATGCTTAACACATGCAAGTCGGACGGGAAGTGGTGTTTCCAGTGGCGGCGGGGAATTAACGCGAGACCTGCCCTTGTGAGGGACAACACTGGAAACGGTTGCTAATACCCGTAGCTGAGGAGCAAAAGAGGAATCCGCCCTATGAGGCTTGCGATCTGATTAGCTAGTTGTTTGAGGTAATATCTTACCAAGCGATGATCAGTAATCTGTCCGAGAGATGATCGCACACTGGACTGAACGACTGCCCAACTCCTACTGGAGGGCAGCAGGGGGATTTTTTTCCGCAATGGGCGAAAGCCTGACGGAGCAATGCCGCGTGGATGAGTAAGGCCCCGGGTCGTGAAGCTGCTTTTCTCGAGAAGAAACAATGACGGTATCTGAGAATAGCGATCTGCTAACCTGTCCAGCAGCCGCGGTAGACAGATGATGCAAGCGTTCTCCGGAATGATTGGGCGTAAGCGTCTGTCAGGTGGCTTTTTCAAGTTCCTCCGTCAATCCCAGGCTCACCCTGGACAGGCGGTGGAAACTACAAGCTGGATACGGTAGGGTCAAGGGAATTTCGTGGAGCGGTGAATGCGTGGAGATCGAAGAACCCCAACGGCCGAAAGCATCTGCTGGGTCGACACTGACACTGAGAGACGACAAGCTAGGGTAGGGCAATGGGCTTAGATTACCCCATTAGTCCTAGCCGTAAACGATGGATACTAGCGTCGGCTGTGCGTAACGACCCGTGCAGTGCTGCGCCTAACGCGTCATATCCCGCCTGGGGAGTACGTTCGCAAGACTGACACTCAAAGGAATTGACGGGGCCCGCACAAGCGGTGAGCATTTGGTTTAATTCGATGCAAAGCGAAGACCTTACCAGGGCTTGAACATGCCGTGTACTCCTCTTGAAGCGGAGGGGTGGCCTCGGGAACGCCGACACAGGTTGTGCAGATGGCTTGTCGTCAGCTCGTGCCGTAAGGTTGTTGGGTTACGTCCCGCAACGAGCGCAACCCTCGTGTTTAGTTTCCAACCATTGATTAGGCTAGAACATTCTGGGTCTCATCCTAAAGAATTTCATTCATAGAAAAAATTTTATATTTTTTATCCATTTTGTATGGTAATGTGGTGTATAATGTTTGTCTAAGCTTTTGGCTGCTAATATCAAATCTCTCTAAAATTTGTTTAGTATTGAGTAATTAGCTTTTTTATCAAGTAGATAGGGAGTCGAAATTATATTGATAGCTTAAGATAGTGGCTTCGTTTTACGGTTTGGAAATAAGGGTAAAGTCTTTAGTGATGTTAAATTGATCTTGAACACTGAAGTGACGTCTTTTTGAAGGATGTCATTCTTTGCCTTTTATATTCTTTTTACTTATTTAATAATTTGTGTCGTGGATAAACTTATAGTCTATTTAGTATCTTGCATATCTTAGTAATTGTAAGGGTTAAGGTATTTCAAAGACTCGGGGTGTCGGAGGGACTGAATTATCCCTATATCTATATTCATTGGGCCAAATCCTTTCTACCTATTCATAAGGCTATTGATGATAAGTTGCTCACCCCATTTAAATTTAAAATTTTATCTGTTTCTTCATATTATAGATGCAAATGTCCTATTTGGAAATATTGTAGGGTGAATAAAAGATTTGTGAAACAATAAGGTATTCTCAAGGCTTATAGACTTTTATAAACAACTCATTAATCTTGTAAATATGAATATTTTTTTTTCGTAGCCTAAGAGGGTCGAGACCTGATGTCCAGTCCTTAATGCAAAGAGAGCAAAGTTCCATTGAAATACCTTAGTAATATGATTCCCTATAGAATTTAACGGCCTTTGAATTATGTTGAAGTCTAATGGTAAAGATGGACTTTGGAAGGGGACGAAGTATCTAGGCTAGTATGCATTA
>PYDT01000233.1:0-2500 GCA_004837865.1 Musa balbisiana
TTGGTTGATCGTATATTTCATTATAGTTATATGATTCAGAGTATCATTTCCTATTTGATCCCTTTGAATTCCATATTCGAAGTTGCGATCGGATCTATTCATTAAAAAGAATCGATTAGATACATTTCTTATGTACCCATAGGTGCTATATTGGATTTGAATCAGATTTCGGATCAATCTATATTGATTGACTGCCTCCATTATGTTGTTGCTAGCAAATACCGCTGTTTTTAGTTTTGGATCTTCCGAATCATTCCCGCAGTAGATCCGGACCGATTTTTTTCTGATCCTTCGATAAAAAGATTCATTCTCTTCATAAAAAAGAGGAGGTAGAACCAATAAAGATTTCTTTTTCGATTCATCTCTGGAGTTGAATACCTCATTCAAGAATTTTTTTTGATCCAACCCCGTAGGGAATCAATAGAAAAGGCAAATCCCTATGATACACCAGATCCGCTCGGTTATTGATAGAGTGAATAGATCTGCCATTTCTTGAAATCTCTCTTCTGATTCAAAAATCGTGGTGTAAACGGGTATCCCCTTTTGTTCCGGTCATGGGGAATAGATGAGAATAACTCAAAAAAATGGCTTTTTGTTCAAGAATGAAATCTTATTGGAACTGTCCTAACTCCGGTTCATTCCTTCGGAACCATATCACATCCCGATCTGATGAAATAGGATGAATGAGACGGTATTTTGTAAATACATAATTATCTTGAATATATCACCATTTCTTTATTTCCATCGCCTGGAAGGACAAAAGAAACCTCGTTGTTTTTTTCTTTCAAAAAATTTCTGATCTCTAGTGGAACCTCTCAATAGGATTCGAACCCAGATGAAGTTCTGACCATCTGTCAGATGAAAAAAGAACGAATTGATCTTGTAGGATTCCCAAGAAATTCTTCGATTTCTTCCGGAAGCAGATGATTATTCATCTGCCTTCTCACGTTCCGTGAATAGCCGGGACATTGAGGAAGATCCAAAAAGGCATTTCGGGAATCGATCTGATTCTATCTCTGTTCGTTCCGTTTGAAGAAAGGAAGGATCCCAAAGAATCGATCTTTCTTTTAGTTGCTGAATGTCTGTTTGATCGATCAATGTGGGATATTCTGAATCCTCATTTCTAATGGAATCGAAATGATCTATGGATTGATCAGAAGATCCTTTCAATTGGCTAGAATCCCTTACTTGAACGAAAATAGATCTTGTGGAATCATATTGAATATTTGACAATACATTCCGTACCTTGCTAAAAAACCGATCCTTGTTTACCAACCACACATTGTCTAACCAAATCAAATTCTCTCTCGATACGTTCCTCAAAAAATCCGATTCGTGCTGATTCTTCCCCCAACTAACGAAGAGATCTTGGCGGAATTGCCACATATGAAATTGAACACAATTTTGCAAAGAAATACCCCACTTGTTTCTCGAGAAGAGATGGGAAACATGCTCAATATCATTTGATTGAATAGTTGCCTCAGCTCCTTGTTGTTTGAAGAAACCCTCCCCTTCAATTGGTCTTTTTTCACGAAAAGCAGACATGAGATAACAAATCAAGTCTTTCCCTAAGATTTCGAATAGCTGTCCCAAATTCAAGTTGATTATGTTTCGCTTCTTCCTCGGAGAAAGACGATCAAACAATTCCCAATCATGGTCCTTGCGGATCGGATCATCCGTATAGGATAAAAAAAGAAACTCCAGATATTCGCTATCTTTCTCTTTGAATGAGATCTTAATTCCAGCTACGGTTTCATTAGATATCTTACAACTAGAATCCCTCTTTTTTCCGATCCGGTTCCTCCACCACCGCGAACTCCGGTTAGATTCAGGCATGATACACTTTTTATTTATTGGGAGAACCCAAGTACTCTCTTGCGGATCCATGAAACAACTCTCAGAAATCTTTTTCCCTTTTGGAAGATACAGGAACGAAACAATCAACCTATTGATATTGGAAGACCGAAAAGATTCTTCCAATGTCTCATTTCTGGGTCCAATGGAATTCATAGGTATAGGAGAAGCTCCTCAAATAGAGATTTTTTCTTTCGACCATCTTTCGATTGTTAATACGAGATAATAAGGACCGATACTACAAGCAGTACTACACCTTTGATTACACCTTTGATCATGAAATATCGATTGCTTGTTGAACCCTGCGAATCACGTGAAAGTAGGGTACTCCAAATTCGGGGGTCAAAAGTTTCATAAAGCGTTCTTGATGGAAAAAAAATGTATTTGACTCACGAATCTAAGAAATAGTGAGAATTCTTGAATCTCTCTCAATATCTCTCTCAATCGACGATCCAGAAAGTTGAATGATGTCGTCCCATAAATCCCTCCTAAAGATTTCTATTTCAACTAAAGATTTTATTTCAATTGGAATTTGGTTATTGTATACATTTACGATATACTTATTTATACGATACTTATTTTCAGAATATACTTATTTATACGATATATTATTTAGACCATCGATATACTTATTTATACGATATAC
>PYDT01000233.1:7500-20000 GCA_004837865.1 Musa balbisiana
GTTTCGAAAGGCAATGAAAAAGGCTATTGAATTAGCTGAACAAACGGATACAAAAGGAATGCAAGTACAAATTGCAGGGCGGATTGACGGAAAAGAAATTGCACGTGTCGAATGGATCAGAGAGGGCAGGGTTCCCCTACAAACAATTCGCGCTAAAATTGATCATTGTTCCTATACAATTCGAACTATCTATGGAGTATTAGGCATCAAAATTTGGATATTTGTGGACGAGGAATAATAGACCTTTATTTATCTTGCCATTCTGGCCAGTGATAGAACAAAAAATAACAAACTGTTTCATTCTTTTTCCGTTAAATCAAACAAAAATGAGCAATTCTAATTCTATAAGGTTGAATAAAAATTCGATTGACCATTTGTTATAATTGCTATGCTTAGTGTGTGACTCGTTAATTTTTCTTTAGAGTTTAGAATTGGAATAAAAAAAAATAGACTAAACCCTACTTAAACTTAATAACTATATAAAATAAATAAAAACAAAAATAAAAACAAAAATAAAAACAAAAATAAAAACAAAAATAAAAACAAAAATAAAAACAAAAATAAAAACAAAAATAAAAACAAAAATAAAAACAAAAATAAAAACAAAAATAAAAACAAAAATAAAAACAAAAATAAAAACAAAAATAAAAACAAAAATAAAAACAAAAATAAAAACAAAAATAAAAACAAAAATAAAAACAAAAATAAAAACAAAAATAAAAACAAAAATAAAAACAAAAATAAAAACAAAAATAAAAACAAAAATAAAAACAAAAATAAAAACAAAAATAAAAACAAAAATAAAAACAAAAATAAAAACAAAAATAAAAACAAAAATAAAAACAAAAATAAAAACAAAAATAAAAACAAAAATAAAAACAAAAATAAAAACAAAAATAAAAACAAAAATAAAAACAAAAATAAAAACAAAAATAAAAACAAAAATAAAAACAAAAATAAAAACAAAAATAAAAACAAAAATAAAAACAAAAATAAAAACAAAAATAAAAACAAAAATAAAAACAAAAATAAAAACAAAAATAAAAACAAAAATAAAAACAAAAATAAAAACAAAAATAAAAACAAAAATAAAAACAAAAATAAAAACAAAAATAAAAACAAAAATAAAAACAAAAATAAAAACAAAAATAAAAACAAAAATAAAAACAAAAATAAAAACAAAAATAAAAACAAAAATAAAAACAAAAATAAAAACAAAAATAAAAACAAAAATAAAAACAAAAATAAAAACAAAAATAAAAACAAAAATAAAAACAAAAATAAAAACAAAAATAAAAACAAAAATAAAAACAAAAATAAAAACAAAAATAAAAACAAAAATAAAAACAAAAATAAAAACAAAAATAAAAACAAAAATAAAAACAAAAATAAAAACAAAAATAAAAACAAAAATAAAAACAAAAATAAAAACAAAAATAAAAACAAAAATAAAAACAAAAATAAAAACAAAAATAAAAACAAAAATAAAAACAAAAATAAAAACAAAAATAAAAACAAAAATAAAAACAAAAATAAAAACAAAAATAAAAACAAAAATAAAAACAAAAATAAAAACAAAAATAAAAACAAAAATAAAAACAAAAATAAAAACAAAAATAAAAACAAAAATAAAAACAAAAATAAAAACAAAAATAAAAACAAAAATAAAAACAAAAATAAAAACAAAAATAAAAACAAAAATAAAAACAAAAATAAAAACAAAAATAAAAACAAAAATAAAAACAAAAATAAAAACAAAAATAAAAACAAAAATAAAAACAAAAATAAAAACAAAAATAAAAACAAAAATAAAAACAAAAATAAAAACAAAAATAAAAACAAAAATAAAAACAAAAATAAAAACAAAAATAAAAACAAAAATAAAAACAAAAATAAAAACAAAAATAAAAACAAAAATAAAAACAAAAATAAAAACAAAAATAAAAACAAAAATAAAAACAAAAATAAAAACAAAAATAAAAACAAAAATAAAAACAAAAATAAAAACAAAAATAAAAACAAAAATAAAAACAAAAATAAAAACAAAAATAAAAACAAAAATAAAAACAAAAATAAAAACAAAAATAAAAACAAAAATAAAAAAAAATAGGAGAATATCCTCGGGTTTCGAAGGAATCGCTCGTATAGGAATTAAAAAAAGAATTGATTTGATCCAGGTCATAATCTATATTGGATTTCCAAATTTATTAATAGAGGGCCAAACACGAGGAATCGAAGAATTACAGATGAATGTACAAAAAGAATTTAATTCTGTGAACCGAAGACTCAACATTGCTATCACAAGAGTTGAAAAACCTTATGGGCAACCTAATATTCTTGCGGAATATATAGCTTTACAATTAAAAAATAGAGTTTCGTTTCGAAAGGCAATGAAAAAGGCTATTGAATTAGCTGAACAAACGGATACAAAAGGAATGCAAGTACAAATTGCAGGGCGGATTGACGGAAAAGAAATTGCACGTGTCGAATGGATCAGAGAGGGCAGGGTTCCCCTACAAACAATTCGCGCTAAAATTGATCATTGTTCCTATACAATTCGAACTATCTATGGAGTATTAGGCATCAAAATTTGGATATTTGTGGACGAGGAATAATAGACCTTTATTTATCTTGCCATTCTGGCCAGTGATAGAACAAAAAATAACAAACTGTTTCATTCTTTTTCCGTTAAATCAAACAAAAATGAGCAATTCTAATTCTATAAGGTTGAATAAAAATTCGATTGACCATTTGTTATAATTGCTATGCTTAGTGTGTGACTCGTTAATTTTTCTTTAGAGTTTAGAATTGGAATAAAAAAAAATAGACTAAACCCTACTTAAACTTAATAACTATATAAAATAAATAAAAACAAAAATAAACTAATAACCAACTTATTGCTTCGTATTGTCGAGATCCCAAGAAACAGTCACTATATGAGATGAGTGGATCAATCATATAGTTGCAGCAACTGCAACTAAAATCTTTTCCATAAAAAATCTGATTATGGGTTGTGAAACAAAAATAAAAACAAAAATAAACTAATAACCAACTTATTGCTTCGTATTGTCGAGATCCCAAGAAACAGTCACTATATGAGATGAGTGGATCAATCATATAGTTGCAGCAACTGCAACTAAAATCTTTTCCATAAAAAATCTGATTATGGGTTGTGAAACAAAAATAAAAACAAAAATAAAAACAAAAATAAAAACAAAAATAAACTAATAACCAACTTATTGCTTCGTATTGTCGAGATCCCAAGAAACAGTCACTATATGAGATGAGTGGATCAATCATATAGTTGCAGCAACTGCAACTAAAATCTTTTCCATAAAAAATCTGATTATGGGTTGTGAAACAAAAATAAAAACAAAAATAAAAACAAAAATAAACTAATAACCAACTTATTGCTTCGTATTGTCGAGATCCCAAGAAACAGTCACTATATGAGATGAGTGGATCAATCATATAGTTGCAGCAACTGCAACTAAAATCTTTTCCATAAAAAATCTGATTATGGGTTGTGAAACAAAAATAAAAACAAAAATAAACTAATAACCAACTTATTGCTTCGTATTGTCGAGATCCCAAGAAACAGTCACTATATGAGATGAGTGGATCAATCATATAGTTGCAGCAACTGCAACTAAAATCTTTTCCATAAAAAATCTGATTATGGGTTGTGAAACAAAAATAAAAACAAAAATAAAGGGATGTGGATAAATGGAAGGATGATAGAAAGAGAGAACAAAAATATCAATGATATATGATTCCAATATGTATGGTCTATGAATTACCTCATAAAGGCAATGTGATAAAGCATCAATACTGAATGAATATAAATAATAATAAAGAGCCTCGGGTTAATAAAAACTAAGGAGATTGACTCGAGAAGGAATTTTGTTGGGAGCTCCATTGCAGAGTTCAGGCCTAACCATTAATGGAGAAGCTATGGGAACGACGGAACCTGTGACTGCATAGGATTCTACTGAAAACGAATCCGAATAATTCATTGGTGGGATGGCGGAACGAACCGAGAAAAAATTTATTTATTCTGAGAAGTCATGGGTTGACCTAGGAATAAAACAGTAAAGAGTCAATATTCGCCCGCGAAACCTTTATTTATTGAGATTACATTACAATATTTTGGCATCATTTGATAAGGGTAAAAATAAGGATCAAGGATCGTTATAAAATAAAAAGCATTATCTATAATTATAAAAAGCATTATCTATAATTATAAAAAGCATTATCTATAATTATAAAAAGCATTATCTATAATTATAAAAAGCATTATCTATAATTATAAAAAGCATTATCTATAATTATAAAAAGCATTATCTATAATTATAAAAAGCATTATCTATAATTATAAAAAGCATTATCTATAATTATAAAAAGCATTATCTATAATTATAAAAAGCATTATCTATAATTATAAAAAGCATTATCTATAATTATAAAAAGCATTATCTATAATTATAAAAAGCATTATCTATAATTATAAAAAGCATTATCTATAATTATAAAAAGCATTATCTATAATTATAAAAAGCATTATCTATAATTATAAAAAGCATTATCTATAATTATAAAAAGCATTATCTATAATTATAAAAAGCATTATCTATAATTATAAAAAGCATTATCTATAATTATAAAAAGCATTATCTATAATTATAAAAAGCATTATCTATAATTATAAAAAGCATTATCTATAATTATAAAAAGCATTATCTATAATTATAAAAAGCATTATCTATAATTATAAAAAGCATTATCTATAATTATAAAAAGCATTATCTATAATTATAAAAAGCATTATCTATAATTATAAAAAGCATTATCTATAATTATAAAAAGCATTATCTATAATTATAAAAAGCATTATCTATAATTATAAAAAGCATTATCTATAATTATAAAAAGCATTATCTATAATTATAAAAAGCATTATCTATAATTATAAAAAGCATTATCTATAATTATAAAAAGCATTATCTATAATTATAAAAAGCATTATCTATAATTATAAAAAGCATTATCTATAATTATAAAAAGCATTATCTATAATTATAAAAAGCATTATCTATAATTATAAAAAGCATTATCTATAATTATAAAAAGCATTATCTATAATTATAAAAAGCATTATCTATAATTTATATCTAATCTATAATTTATATCTAATCTATAATTTATATCTAAATATGCATAACATAAATATTCTAGCTATTATATCTGTATACATCTTCCTGTATAACAAAACAAATTCAATATTACTAAATGTCTTAGTGTATTAGTTTATTAAATTATTAAATACATGCGATCTGTAATATTATGAATCCTTTCATTCGCGAGGAGCTGGATGAGAAGAAACTCTCATGTCCGGTTCTGTAGTAAGCGATGGAATTAAGAAACGACCATCAACTATAACCCCAAAAGAACCAGATTCGTAAACAACATAGAGGAAGAATGAAGGGAATATCTTGTCGGGGCAATCGTATTGTTTCGGCAGATACGCTCTTCAGGCACTGAACCCGTTGGATCACAGCTAGACAAATAGAAGCGGGGCGAAGAGCAATGACACGATATGCGCGTCGTGGTGGAAAATATGGTTACGTATATTTCCGACAAACCTGTTACAGTAAGACCTGCGGAAACACGTATGGGTTCGGGGAAGGGATCCCCCGAATATTGGGTATCCGTTGTAAACCAGGTCGAATACTTTATGAAATGGGCGGAGTATCAGAAGCTGTAGCCAAAGCAGCTATTTCACTAGCTGCGTCCAAAATGCCTATACGAACTCAATTTGTCAGGATAGGTATGTAGAACTAAACAGTGTATTGAGGATGAAAAAACAACGGCAAGTTTATTTATTTCTGGACAGAGAATATTTCTTTTTTCCTTCATCCTTTGCATTAAATAACGGATTCCAATAAAATGATATGATTCAACCTCAGACCCTTTGAATGTAGCGGATAACAGCGGAGCTCGAGAATTGATGTGTATTCGAATCATAGGAGCTGGTAATCAGCGATATGCTCATATTGGGACGTTATTGTTGCTGTAATCAAAGAAGCAGTGCCTAATATGCCACTAGAAAGATCGGAAATAATTAGAGCTGTAATTGTACGTACTTGTTAAAGAACTCAAACGTGACAACGGTATGATAATACGATATGATGACAATGCTGCGGTGTCATTGATCAAGAAGGAAATCCAAAAGGAACTCGAGTTTTTGGTGCGATCGCTCGGGAATTGAGACAGTTGAATTTTACTAAAATAGTTTCATTGGCTCCCGAGGTATTATAAATACTACTAGATGGGACTATGATATATCAGAACATCTAAAATAGATCAAATTTAGTAGAATCAAATTTAGTAGAATCAAATTTAGTAGAATCAAATTTAGTAGAATCAAATTTAGTAGAATCAAATTTAGTAGAATCAAATTTAGTAGAATCAAATTTAGTAGAATCAAATTTAGTAGAATCAAATTTAGTAGAATCAAATTTAGTAGAATCAAATTTAGTAGAATCAAATTTAGTAGAATCAAATTTAGTAGAATCAAATTTAGTAGAATCAAATTTAGTAGAATCAAATTTAGTAGAATCAAATTTAGTAGAATCAAATTTAGTAGAATCAAATTTAGTAGAATCAAATTTAGTAGAATCAAATTTAGTAGAATCAAATTTAGTAGAATCAAATTTAGTAGAATCAAATTTAGTAGAATCAAATTTAGTAGAATCAAATTTAGTAGAATCAAATTTAGTAGAATCAAATTTAGTAGAATCAAATTTAGTAGAATCAAATTTAGTAGAATCAAATTTAGTAGAATCAAATTTAGTAGAATCAAATTTAGTAGAATCAAATTTAGTAGAATCAAATTTAGTAGAATCAAATTTAGTTTAGATTAGTAGATTGGTCTCACGCATATACTTGTAATAATAAATAATTTTATAATAAAAAAAAAAAGAAAGAAATATAAAACAAAGAAAAAAGGAAAACATGTTGATATATCAAAATTTGGAGGCACCAATAATTATAGTTCGTCATGGGTAAGGACACTATTGCCGATATAATAACTTCTATAAGAATGCTGACATGAATAAAAAAGGAACGGTTTCGAATAGCATCTATAATATACCACGAAAATATTGTGAAAATACTTCTACGAGAAGGTTTTATGAAAACGTTCGGAAACATCAGGAAGGTAACAAATATTTCTTGGTTTCAACTCTGCGACATAGAAAGACTAGGAAAAGAATACACAGAACTATTTTAAAGCGTATCAGCCGACCCGGTTTACGAATTTATCCGACTATCAACAAATTCCTAAGATTTTAGGTGGAATAGGAATTGTAATTCTTTCTACTTCCCGAGGTATAATGACAGATCGAGAAGCTCGACGAGAAAAAATTGGAGGCGAACTTTTGTTATATATTGGTGATCCTCCTCCTCTGGTATCCTAATTTTCTCTCTAACTTCCTATTTGTGAATAGAGAGGAAAAGTTAGTTATAAACTCTTCCTCCATTAGTTGATACTTCAAGGAAGTTACCTGGAATGAAAGAACAAAATTTATTCATGAAGGTTAATTACTGAATCACTTCCCAACGGTATGTTTCGGGTCCGCCTAGATAATAAAGATGTAATTCTAGGTTATGTTTCGGAAGGATCCGGCGCAGTTTTATACGGATACTACCTGGGGATAGAGTCAAAATTGAAGTAAGTTGTTATGATTCAACCAGGGGACGTATAATTTATAGACTTCGACAACAAAGATTCGAATGATTAGGTGATTTTAAAAGCATTCCTTTCCTTTCATGACGATACAATTCGAAGTTAAATGACGATACAATTCGAAGTTAAAAAAAATCAAGAGACTTATTTTCTTCCAAGGAATAGATTCAAATAAGTAAGGAATAAGAAATATGAAAATAAGGGCTTCCGTTCGTAAAATTTGTGAAAAATGTCGACTGATCCGTAGGCGCGGACGAATTATAGTGATTTGTTCCAATCCGAGACATAAACAGAGACAAGGATAATCTTTCTAAAAAAGAACTTTCTAAAGAAAAGACAAAAATAAAGGATTTCTTTTAATATGAAATGGATATTTCCGTATCTTTTCTTCCGTATATTTTGACTTATATTTATAAGATGATAAAATATGACAAAAGCTTATACCAAGAATCGGTTCACGTAGGAATGGGCGTCTGGTTCACGTAAGAATGGACGTAGAATACCAAAAGGAATTATTCACGTTCAAGCAAGTTTCAACAATACCATGTAACTGTTACAGAGTACGAGGTCGGGTGGTTCTTGGGCCTCTGCTGGTACTTCCGGATTCAAAGGGACAAGAAGAGGGAACCCTATGCTGCTCAAGCGGCGGCATTAAATGCATTCGTACAGTAGTTAATCAGGGTATGCAACGAGCAGAAGTTATGATAAAAGGTCCCTGGTCTCGGAAGAGATGCAGCATTACGAGCCATCGTAGAAGTGGTATACTATTAAGTTTCGTACGTGATGAACACCTATGCCACATAATGGATGTCGACCCCCCCCCCCCCCCTAAAAAAAGAGTGGTGGAAATAAGAAAAAACAGATTTCAAGAGAAATAAATGATTCAATGATCTGATCAAATAATAGTATTAGTATAGTATGGTTCGAGAGGAAGTAGCAGGATCCACTCGAACACTACAGTGGAGGTGTGTTGAATCGAGAGTAGACAGTAAACGTCTTTATTATGGTCGTTTCGTTCTGTCCCCGCTTATGAAAGGTCAAGCTGATACTATAGGTATTGCCATGCGAAGGGCTTTACTTGGAGAAATAGAAGGAACATGTATCACACGTGCAAACTCTGAGAAAGTGCCGCATGAATATTCTACGATAATAGGTATTGAAGAATCGGTACATGAAATTTTACTAAATTTGAAAGAAATTGTATTGAGAAGTAATATATATGGAGTTAGAGACGCATCCATTTGCGCCAGGGGCCCTAAATACGTAACCGCTCAAGATATCATCTCACCACCTTCCGTGGAAATAGTTGACACAACACAACATATAGCTAACCTGACGGAACCAATTGATTTGTGTATTGGATTACAAATCAGGCGAGATCGTGGATATCGTACGAAACCAACAACTAACTCTAAAAATGGAAGTTATCCTATAGATGCTGTATCTATGCCTGTTCGAAATGCGAATCATAGTATTCATTCTTATGGGAATGGGAATGAAAAACAAGAGATACTTTTTCTAGAAATATGGACGAATGGAAGTTTAACTCCTAAGGAAGCACTTTATGAAGCTTCTCGTAATTTAATTGATTTATTTATTCCTTTTCTACATGCGGAGGAAGAGGACATTAATTTCAAAGAAAATAAAACAAAGAAAAAAAGGAAACATGTTGATTATATCAAAATTTGGAGGCACCAATAATTATAGTTCGTCATGGGTAAGGACACTATTGCCGATATAATAACTTCTATAAGAAATGCTGACATGAATAAAAAAGGAACGGTTCGAATAGCATCTACTAATATCACCGAAAATATTGTGAAAATACTTCTACGAGAAGGTTTTATTGAAAACGTTCGGAAACATCAGGAAGGTAACAAATATTTCTTGGTTTCAACTCTGCGACATAGAAAGACTAGGAAAAGAATACACAGAACTATTTTAAAGCGTATCAGCCGACCCGGTTTACGAATTTATTCCGACTATCAACAAATTCCTAAGATTTTAGGTGGAATAGGAATTGTAATTCTTTCTACTTCCCGAGGTATAATGACAGATCGAGAAGCTCGACGAGAAAAAATTGGAGGCGAACTTTTGTTATATATATGGTGATCCTCCTCCTCTGGTATCCTAATTTTCTCTCTAACTTCCTATTTGTGAAATAGAGAGGAAAAGTTAGTTATATAACTCTTCCTCCATTAGTTGATACTTCAAGGAAGTTACCTGGAATGAAAGAACAAAATTTATTCATGAAGGTTTAATTACTGAATCACTTCCCAACGGTATGTTTCGGGTCCGCCTAGATAATAAAGATGTAATTCTAGGTTATGTTTCGGGAAGGATCCGGCGCAGTTTTATACGGATACTACCTGGGGATAGAGTCAAAATTGAAGTAAGTTGTTATGATTCAACCAGGGGACGTATAATTTATAGACTTCGCAACAAAGATTCGAATGATTAGGTGATTTTAAAAGCATTCCTTTCATGACGATACAATTCGAAGTTAAATGACGATACAATTCGAAGTTAAAAAAAATCAAGAGACTTATTTTCTTCCAAGGAATAGATTCAAAATTAAGGTAAGGAATAAGAAATATGAAAATAAGGGCTTCCGTTCGTAAAATTTGTGAAAAATGTCGACTGATCCGTAGGCGCGGACGAATTATAGTGATTTGTTCCAATCCGAGACATAAACAGAGACAAGGATAATCTTTCTAAAAAAGAACTTTCTAAAGAAAAGACAAAAATAAAGGATTTCTTTTAATATGAAATGGATATTTCCGTATCTTTTCTTTCCGTATATTTCTGACTTATATTTATAAGATGATAAAATATGACAAAAGCTATACCAAGAATCGGTTCACGTAGGAATGGGCGTATTGGTTCACGTAAGAATGGACGTAGAATACCAAAAGGAATTATTCACGTTCAAGCAAGTTTCAACAATACCATTGTAACTGTTACAGATGTACGAGGTCGGGTGGTTTCTTGGGCCTCTGCTGGTACTTCCGGATTCAAAGGGACAAGAAGAGGGACACCCTATGCTGCTCAAGCGGCGGCATTAAATGCTATTCGTACAGTAGTTAATCAGGGTATGCAACGAGCAGAAGTTATGATAAAAGGTCCTGGTCTCGGAAGAGATGCAGCATTACGAGCCATTCGTAGAAGTGGTATACTATTAAGTTTCGTACGTGATGTAACACCTATGCCACATAATGGATGTCGACCCCCTAAAAAAAGACGTGTGTAGAAATAAGAAAAAAACAGATTTCAAGAGAAATAAATGATTCAATGATCTGATCAAATAATAGTATTAGTATAGTATGGTTCGAGAGGAAGTAGCAGGATCCACTCGAACACTACAGTGGAGGTGTGTTGAATCGAGAGTAGACAGTAAACGTCTTTATTATGGTCGTTTCGTTCTGTCCCCGCTTATGAAAGGTCAAGCTGATACTATAGGTATTGCCATGCGAAGGGCTTTACTTGGAGAAATAGAAGGAACATGTATCACACGTGCAAACTCTGAGAAAGTGCCGCATGAATATTCTACGATAATAGGTATTGAAGAATCGGTACATGAAATTTTACTAAATTTGAAAGAAATTGTATTGAGAAGTAATATATATGGAGTTAGAGACGCATCCATTTGCGCCAGGGGCCCTAAATACGTAACCGCTCAAGATATCATCTCACCACCTTCCGTGGAAATAGTTGACACAACACAACATATAGCTAACCTGACGGAACCAATTGATTTGTGTATTGGATTACAAATCAGGCGAGATCGTGGATATCGTACGAAACCAACAACTAACTCTAAAAATGGAAGTTATCCTATAGATGCTGTATCTATGCCTGTTCGAAATGCGAATCATAGTATTCATTCTTATGGGAATGGGAATGAAAAACAAGAGATACTTTTTCTAGAAATATGGACGAATGGAAGTTTAACTCCTAAGGAAGCACTTTATGAAGCTTCTCGTAATTTAATTGATTTATTTATTCCTTTTCTACATGCGGAGGAAGAGGACATTAATTTCAAAGAAAATAAAAACAGGTTTACTCTACCCATTTTTACCTTTCAAGATAGATTAACCAATCTAAAGAAAAACAAAAAGAAATTCCATTGAAATGTATTTTTATTGACCAATCAGAATTACCTTCCAGGACCTATAATTGTCTCAAAAGGTCCAATATACACACATTATTGGACCTTTTGAATAAGAGTCAAGAAGATCTTATGAGAATTGAATATTTTCGCATAGAAGATGTAAAAGAGATATCGGACACTCTACAAAAGCATTTCGCAATTGATTTACCTAAGAATCAATTTTAATTTTAAATCCATTATAATTATTTCATCTTCTTTTTCTAATAAAAATAGAAAGAAAAATTTATAAAGAAAAAGAAGAAAATTTGTTTTTAATCTTTTTGGCACAATCCGTATTTTCGTGGAATGATCATAATAAAATTAATGTATCTAAGAATAGTGACTTTGAAGTCACTATTCTTAGATACATTAATCATGGTATTTCACGGTTGAATCAATTTAAAAAAGACCTAAAGTTAGCGCTTTATCAATAGGTAATGTTGCTCCAACTACCTAACCAAAGAGCTACTGCGGTACCGATCAAAAAGACTGTTGTAGCTACTGGACGGCGAAATGGATTTTGGAATTATATTAACATTCTCCAAAAAAGGTACTGTCAATAATCCCGTTGGTACTGAAACCATTAAAGAACACCTAATAACA
>PYDT01000233.1:22500-55000 GCA_004837865.1 Musa balbisiana
AAGTTGGCTCATCTGTCTCTTTTGATGTTGATCATTACAGGCCTTTTGAATCTTCTCTTCCCTATTTTTTTATTTGTTATTTTATTTCTTGTTTTTTTGTGTAATGCGGATTGATTCTTGTTTTACTATTGATAGGAATTTGCTTGTGAGACCCTATGAATCAATTGAAACCCCAGATTCATACTAGAACCACGATGATTTAATTTAATAATTAATAAAGCAAAGCCTCAAGCTAAACTCAAAGGTTCTCTGAGTAAGAACCCTTTGATGATCACTTATTCGATGAATGTAATGACTCAACAAAATCTAGAAAAAGAGTTGTCCTTCGGTCAAGAAAAAAAAAAATACTAGAACCACGATGATTTAATTTAATAAATTAATAAAGCAAAGCCTCAAGCTAAACTCAAAGGTCTCTGAGTAAGAACCCTTTGATGATCACTTATTCGATGAATGTAATGACTCAACAAAATCTAGAAAAAGAGTTGTCCTTCGGTCAAGAAAAAAAAAGTCTGAAGGAAGAAAAATCGTTTGATTTAGGAAATATCTATTTGAAAATTTCTGAGTCCGGTTGCGAGGTCTGAATAGTAGGTATGAATCATAGTTTTAATATTTCTTTTCTTAATCTATTCTATATTCTATATATATTCCGTGCTCCAGATACTAGAATAACTATCCGACGAAATAGAATCATCTCGATAGAGATAACAGGACCATTCTCTGTATTATCAATAGGATCAATTATAACAAGTCACACACTCATATTCCGGAGATACCGAAACAAATAAATTCCACGGTCGAACTACCAGAATGGTCTAGAAATCCGAGTTTTAAGTAAAGTAATTTTTTTGATTGAAAACTAGGACTTCAAAGTTCTTATAAACTTAACTCATTGTAATTCCATCCAGTAAAACGGAAGAATTATAAATTTCCAAAATAATAGATAGGAATACCGTAAATAGGGCCATTGCGACTCCCATTAATGGTGTAGTCCCCCAGCCCGGAGCTACTTTACCATATTCCGAATTCAATGGTTTCAATAAATTCCCTACAGTAGTTTGTCTTGGCCCAGATCTAGAACTATCCTCAACGGTTTGTGTAGCCATAAATCCTATTTAATCATTGGTTGAGATCTGTTGACTTTGTATACCATTCCGTTGTAGTTGTAAATAAACGATCTTATCGTAGATCCATTGTGATCTTGAAATTGTCTAAAAATGGAAACAGCAACCCTAGTCGCCATCTTCATATCTGGTTTACTTGTAAGCTTTACTGGGTACGCCTTATATACCGCTTTTGGGCAACCCTCACAACAACTAAGAGATCCATTCGAAGAACACGGGACTAGTTGAAGTAATGAGCCTCCCATATGGGGAGACTCATTACTTCAATTGAATTGTCTAAAAATGGAAACAGCAACCCTAGTCGCCATCTTCATATCTGGTTTACTTGTAAGCTTTACTGGGTACGCCTTATATACCGCTTTGGGCAACCCTCACAACAACTAAGAGATCCATTCGAAGAACACGGGGACTAGTTGAAGTAATGAGCCTCCCATATGGGGAGACTCATTACTTCAATTGAGATAATGAAAAATTATTTCATTTTTTAGTTGGAACCTTAGGCGGTTCTCGAAAAAGATAGCGAAAAAATTATCCCTAAAGTCGAGACTAAAGGAATGTATAAACCAATGCTTCCATAGATTCGATCGTGGTTACAATTATAGCTTCCACACCTATTCATTTGGCATCATTTACCATATAAGAAAAGGAAAGAGTCAAAGAAAAGATGGTGATTCAAGTCAAGATTTCTTCAGTACCCTAACCCTATGTCAAATCAAAAAAGAGGCGAAAGATACCAGAGCAATGTTGTATCAGACTACTTGTCTCTTTGTAGTTGGATCTCCAAGTTTTTGGAATGCTCCAAATTCCACTTGAGCATCCAAATCTGGATCAATGCCAGCAAAAACATCTCTGAACAAGGTTCTAGCGCCATGCCAAATGTGTCCGAAAAAGAAGAGCAAAGCAAACGTAGCATGGCCAAAAGTGAACCAACCCCTTGGACTGCTGCGAAAAACGCCATCAGATTTCAAAGTAGCCCGATCTAATTCAAAAATTTCACCTAATTGGGCACGTCTAGCATATTTTTTTACAGTCACAGGATC
Source organism: Musa balbisiana (assembly GCA_004837865.1). Taxonomy (NCBI): domain Eukaryota; kingdom Viridiplantae; phylum Streptophyta; class Magnoliopsida; order Zingiberales; family Musaceae; genus Musa; species Musa balbisiana. The sequence goes on from PYDT01000233.1 coordinate 24,662, forward strand.
ACTATAACTGACTCCATTGAGTTCGCCACCATAGAACTCAACAGTTACACCTACTTGTTCAACACTATACTTTGATTCTGCCCTTCTAAAAGGAACATCGGCTCTAAATGGAACCAACCCCTTGGACTGCTGCGAAAAACGCCATCAGATTTCAAAGTAGCCCGATCTAATTCAAAATTTCACCTAATTGGGCACGTCTAGCATATTTTTTTACAGTCACAGGATCACTATAACTGACTCCATTGAGTTCGCCACCATAACGACGTACAAAAAGCTCGCGCCCTTCTTTATCTCTAAAGACGGGTGTCCTAACCACCCAACAGCTATTCCATCCCCGTTGTCCATTGACCCTGCTCTGAATAATCCCCCTTTTGCTGGATTATTACCAATGTAATCATAAAAAGCTAATTTTTCGGGAATTTTAGACCAAGCTTCCGATAAACTCAGATTTTGGGCTAGTCCGGCGCTAACTCTTCGATATATTTCTTGCTGAAAGTATCCTGATCCCACTGATAACGAGTGGGACCAAATAATTCGATTGGGGTAGTTGCTGAACCATACCACATAGTTCCAGCAACAACGAAAGCTGCAAAAAAAACAGCAGCGATACTACTGGAAAGTACAGTTTCAATATTGCCCATACGTAATCCTTTGTATAGACGTTGAGGCGGACGGACACTAAGATGGAATAAGCCTGCTAATATGCCCAATGTACCCGCTGCAATATGATGAGAGGCTATTCCTCCGGGAACAAAAGGATCAAAGCCTTCCGCGCCCCACGCTGGACTTACAGGTTGTACTTTTCCAGTTAGTCCATAAGGATCGGACACCCATATTCCAGGACCATACAAACCTGTTACATGAAATGCGCCAAAGCCAAAGCAAGCCAACCCTGAGAGAAATAAATGAATTCCAAAGATCTTAGGCAAATCCAAAGATGGTTTGCCCGTACGTTCATCACAGAATATTTCTAGGTCCCAATACACCCAATGCCAGATAGCTGCCAAGAAGCACAAGCCAGAAAACACAATATGTGCCCCTGCCACACCTTCATAACTCCAAATACCGGGATTCGTTACAGTTCCTCCTGAAATACTCCAACCACCCCACGAATTGGTTATTCCTAAACGAGTCATGAAGGGTTATAACGAACATACCTTGTCTCCACATTGGATCAAGAGCGGGGTCAGAGGGATCAAAAATAACCGCCTAATTCGTATAAAGCCATCGAACCGGCCCAACCAGCAACTAGGGCTGTATGCATTATATGGACAGAAAGCAATCGACCGGGATCATTCATACGACAGTATGAACACGATACCAAGGCAAACCCATGGAAATACCCCTTTATCAAAGAAAAATAGACACTATGTCACTTATTTTATCGCATTGGAAAGGACTATACTATGTATCTAACCTTTCAGTAGATTCCGTATGATCTAGGGCTGTATGCATTATATGGACAGAAAGCAATCGACGGGATCATTCAATACGACAGTATGAACACGATACCAAGGCAAACCCATGGAAATACCCCTTTATCAAAGAAAAATAGACACTATGTCACTTTATTTTATCGCATTGGAAAAGACTATACTATGTATCTAACCTTTTCAGTAGATTCCGTATGAGAAAGGGTTAATTTTTATTCCGTTCCATTGAAAATAATGGAACAATTCTGTTCGTAAGAACAAAGAGAAGCAGATCTATTCTATACCCGATAAGTACCAATACGCAATGGGAGGATTAGTTCTACTTTAGGGAAACGAATGCGTAGATACTTGTTTATTACTCCAACGATTGATCCGTTAGTTAAAATTTTTCTTTATTCATTCTGTCTTACTCTATAAAATAAACCTTCCAATTTATGTATAAAAATCTATGTATAAAATACAATAAACAGAAAAAGGGATGAAGACGATAAAGCCATTGTTATGTTTCCACATTAAAGTGAAGTATAGTACTCAATTTTTTCTTTAATTTAATGCCCGTTGGTGTTCCAAAAGTACCTTTTCGGAGTCCTGGAGAGGAAGATGCAGTTTGGGTTGACTTATAGTGCGACTTGTCAGACATATTGGGTTATATGGAATTTACCCGTTCTCTCCCTCGATCGAAATATCCTCTGTTTCGCCTAAGAAATATTGTATTGAGTGAACCATCAATCATTCGGAGCGTGAAGTGCAATTAGATCAATTTATTTATTTTGAGGATCAATTAGGAGAATTTATGGTTGACTTGGAAAAATAAAAATAAAATAAAGTAATAAAGTATCCAGGCTCCGTTCAGAAAATACCAAATTGGTAATCCATGTAATGTACGATTACCGCTTGTATCATAAACGATTCTTATCCTTATTATAGGAGTGATTTCAAACGTCCAACCAATAACCAACGGAATAGTATGATGAGTACATCGAATGATTGGGGAAAGGCATGAAACGAATTGAAAAAAAAGTCGTAACAAAAAGAAGTGGTACTGAGACCATTTGCCCTATATGTGCAAATGGAATTCGGACAGATCTTTTCCCGGAGTAGAACATGAACCTAAAAGAATTGAAAAGGCCCATTCAGAAACAAGAAAATTACATCGTGATTTGAATGTCGATGAAACAATACATCAATGAGAGAGATTTGTTCAATTCAATTTCAATAAGTTCAGTAAATTCTTTTTTTATAGGTAAGGAAGCCAAAACTCATCTCATGTCTTTTAAAAAATGGAAGCTTTATTAGAAAAACAAAAACCTATTACAGAAAAAAAAAAATAGAACTGGAATCGACACATTGATTCTTTTTTCGCAATTTTTTTGAACCGTATGCATCCAAAGGTGCACGTACAGTTCCTAAAGGAACCAATTTTGTCCTAATCAACCGACTTCATCGAGAAAGATTACTTTTTTTAGGTCAAGAGGTTAATAGCGAGATCTCAAATCAAATTGTTGGTCTCATGGTATATCTCAGTATAGAAGATAATACTAGGGATCTTTTTTTGTTTATAAACTCTCCCGGCGGATGGGTAGTATCAGGAATAGCTATTTATGATACTATGCAATTTGTGCCACCCGATGTGCATACAATATGCATGGGGTTAGCCGCTTCTATGGGATCTTTCATTCTGATCGGAGGAGAAATTACCAAACGTCTAGCATTCCCTCACGCTTGGCGCCAATGAGTTTTTATTTGAAAAAAAAAGAAAGACTATGCCTTCGCCATATTGAATATGAATAATAAGTAATAATAGCATGGCACTTCGAGTTCGATATGAACAAACCATTATTGTTTTTTCATAACATGAGATTTTGTATCGAGATAGTAGTATGAAACAAAGGTTATTTCCGATTGTGATTTTATGTGTCGGGGGTACATTTCAGCGTCACAAACCATTTTTCTTCCACACCAGAAGTTTCTTTCTGATATTTATGTTATGGAAGAGATCAGTTTTCCTTATTTGATCGTATCAGAAAGGCACTTTGGGATTGCTAAATCACAGACGAGATAAATATATAAAGCAACAGAACCATCATAGTATTTTTGACTCCTACGAAAGGAAGGGTGGTAAATGGATCATTCAACGATCTGAATCAGATGGATTCTCTTTCTTTCTTAGATAGAATAGAAGAGAAGAAAAAAGTAAATTCCATTGCGGAGCCGTATGCAACGCACAGAAGATGCCTGTACGGTTGTTCAATTTCTTCTTGTTATTTTTTTTATCCCTTACATTAGCCCAATCATGCGAGATAGAGGAACCGTTCATGATGTTATATCAATATCAATATAATTAGGGTCATGATTCATCAACCTGCTAGTTCTTTTTATGAATCACGAACAGGGGAATTTGTCCTGGAAATGGAAGAACTACTGAAACTTCGTGAAACCCTCACAAAGGTTTATGTACAAAGAACGGGCAAGCCTTTATGGGTTGTATCCGAAGACATGGAAAGGGATGTTTTTATGTCAGCAACAGAAGCCCAAGCTCATGGCATTGTTGATCTCGTAGCGGTCGAAAATGAAAATACCGGGGATTTCGTGTAAATCCATTTCAAACCATAATTCGAATTTTCTGTGATTTGGTATTGAATAGAAAAAATTCATAATCATCAATCCAATCATCAGGTTAAGATCGATCTAAACCAACCCATTCCATTCTAATTCTATATATACATATATATATATACGATACGACATGCCAACTATTAAACAACTTATTAGAAACGCAAGACAGCCAATAAGAAATGTTACGAAATCTCCCGCTCTTAGAGGATGTCCTCAGCGTCGAGGAACATGTACTAGGGTGTATGTGCGACTCGTTCAGATCATGAGTTCGAACAAATGAGACAATTTTTCCAGTGTCAATGACCGGTACCAATGAATAGGGTAAATGGAAAAGATCTATCATATACCTATATTGTGTATGGAATTTATGGTTTCCATTGGTGCAAATCCAATCACCTAGATTTGAGATGAAAAGCAATTCCCCATTGGTAGCAAATAGTTATCCATTAAGCGGAGGAAATAGTATTATAAGAAGCAAAAAGATTATGCTCCTATTGTTAAAAGAGCGGACTAAGAGGGTCAGCTACCTAGCCAACTTTCCTAATTAAATGCCGTCACTGTATAGATAACTCTTATTGTGAAAAGAGCTATTACTCTATAATTGATGGGTAGAGCCAAAGAGTGTGAACTATACAAGTTCACAATACCATTTGGTTAAATGAAAGAAGAGGCTCCGGTGTATAGAGAGGACCTCACCGTTTAAGAAGTAACCATAGAAACGATGGAACCCACTATTTTTTTTTTAGTATCATTAGAATTTCTTATTTGCAGGTGAAATGCCTGGACGGAATAAAAAATTGTGGTCAGGAAGGTTATAGTAGCAAAAGCCATTGGAATTTATATTTTATATATCGGAATAATCCGTTTTGTTATTAATCGACCGTGAGAGGGGAAAAGGATGACTGAAAGAATCGAAATCAATTAGTTATTCATTAAGGTTTAATTTGATTCAATGACCAGAGTTAGACGGGGATATACAGCTCGGAGACGTCGAACAAAAATTCGTTTATTTGCATCAACCTCTAGAGGAGCTCATTCAAGACTTACTCGAACGATTACTCAACAGAAAATGAGAGCTTTGGCTTCCTCTCATCGAGATAGAGGCAGGCAAAAGAGGGATTTTCGTCGTTTGTGGATCACTCGGATAAATGCAGTAACTCGTGAGAATAAGGTATTGTATAGTTATAGTAGATTAATACACAATCTGTACAAGAAGCAATTGCTTCTTAATCGTAAAATACCTGCACAAATAGCTATATCAAATAAGAATTGTCTTTACATGATTTCCAACAAGATCATCAAATAAAGTAGATTCTAAAGTAATTAAAGTAGATTCTAAAGTAATATACAGTACAGGAATGATTGAAACAGAATTCCCCGGAGAAGGAACTCCGGGAAAATAGAATAAAAATAAATTAAGATAGTAATAGGAATGAACGAATATGTTTCAATAAAAAAATTTTCTCCATTTTTTGTTTCTTATAACACAGGAACCCACTCTAGATTCTAGGCCTTTTCGAACAAAACATCAATCTGAGCTTGAGTTACAATTGGAGTTTTGAGTCAATTGAAGAGTATGTCTATTTATTTTTGGTTCTAGGACCAGTAGTTCTGGGGATCGACTCGGCTCTCTCAAATTGTTTCTCATTATTAAGAAAAGGTAACAAAGATAAAATACGGGCTTGCTTTATAGCAATAGTAATTAATCGTTGTTGTTTCAAAGTCAATCTATTCACCCGCCTAGATAATATTTTTCCTTGTTCACTAATAAATCGACTAATTAAACTCATGTTTCTATAATCGATTCGATCCCCCGATCCAATTGGGGGCAAACGCCTACGAAAAGATCGCTTGGATTTACGAAAAGATTGCTTGGATTTATCCATGGTTTATTCCTTATTTCTAAAATTATATTTCTTTATTCACTTCAGTTCAGATCCGACCAAAATAGGCTTTGATTTGTATACATTATGTATATTATATATGTTAAATATATGTTAAGTTCTTCCTCTTCCTTGGCGAGAGCGCACACGCGTTCTGTTCGATCTATTTCTTTATTTCTCCATGAATCGTATGCTTGTTACAATAGCGACAAAATTTTCTCAATTCTAATCGACCAGGCGTATTGTGTCGATTCTTTTGAGTAATATATCTAGAAATACCTGGCGATTCTTTATTGACATCATTTCGGGCACAACTGGTACATTCCAAAATAACTATGACTCTGACATCTTTACCCTTGGCCATGAACCTCCTTTGAATTTTGGATCGGCTTAACTCTTCTATTTTCGATCCGAGCTGAAGAAGAAGAAAAGAACAAAAAAAATCGATAGAAGTTACTAACTAGAAATGGAATTTCTAAGTATTTCGTTGCAATTATCATTTCATTATATAATGATAATTAATAGATAATTAATATTATATTAATGGAGTAACAATTTTAATAGAATAATAAAGTAATAGAATAATAAAGTAATAATTTAATGGAGTAATAATTAAATAATACAATTTCTTTCTAACTCTCAATTGTTCCTATCCTAAATCTCAATATTTTATTAATATTTATTTTATTTATTATTTAAGTTAAATATCTTCTTTCTATGCTATGATTTCGTGGAACTCGCCGTAGACTGGATCCACATTTTCATTTCTGTTCTCCAAAATTCGATCTTCGATCTACCACATTTTTGCTGAGGTTCAATACACTTTTTTCTTTTCCTTCCTATCCTAAAGAACTGAAAAAATAGGGGCGAAATTAGAAATTTTAGTCACGTGGAATTGTATCTCTAATTTTATTCATTTCTTCGCATATCAATCAATAACTAGAATTAAAAAAAGGGGAATGACAAGGCATCCGGAAATAACCGATTAATTTCTATCAATAGGCCTGCTAAAGACCCAAACCATAGAGTACTTAGCACAGGTGCCACGGAGAGATATGTTTTTATATCTCGCATTGAAAATCCTCCTTCTATTATAGATTGTAATACATATATGGTCAGATGCTGTAGTTCAAGATCATTTGTATTTTTTTACACAGAATTCCTAACTAAACAGGATTCCTAACTAAAATAGATATGTACAATGAAGCAATAGATTTTTTTCTTTTTTTGTAAAAGAAAAAAAAATCTAATCCCTTGTTCCTGAGCATTACTGATAAATATTAACTTTTTTATACGTTAGGGTTCAGATGTATATAATTCTTTTATTATATGAAACCAAAAAACCAAAAAGAAGAAATGACAAGAAAATTGTATATAGATGGAGGAGAAAATGACGATATGGAAAACAAGACAGGGATTTTGTACAATGAAACTGTACAACAATTTTGAAAAGGGATGTAGCGCAGCTTGGTAGCGCGTTTGTTTTGGGTACAAAATGTCACGGGTTCAAATCCTGTCATCCCTACCTATTACTTCTCCCATGGGCAGTAACGAGGGATTCATTGAGATCGATTAAAATTGGACATAATCTTCTGGTCTTGCATACTATATGTATGCAAGACGTATTGGGGGTAGAAAAATTACTTTTCTTTACAGTACAGTCGTATCTCCTGTCATAAGGATAAGAAAGCGCTCTTAGTTCAGTTCGGTAGAACGCGGGTCTCCAAAACCCGATGTCGTAGGTTCAAATCCTACAGAGCGTGATTCGGTTTATTTGATGTCGAATCACAATAAAATAATTTAACAAAACAAAAAGTTGAATTGTAACTTGAAAACTTGAATTTGACCTCCTTCCTGCAGGAGGTCAATCAAAAAAAGAAAGAAATATTACTCAATCAAAGGTCCAACTGATCACCACGTCTATATTGTAAATATGCGGTTACGAATAATCCTGCTAAAGTAATAGGAATTAGACCTAAGACGATTCCAAATAGAAAAACTTCAATCATTTCGGTTTGTTTAAGGGGATAAAAAGAAAGGTAAGATCTATCCCTAAATATTAATCTAAATTATCCGTGAATCTCAATGACCAAGAATTGGCAATTGATGTGAGAAAGAACCATAGAATACCCGGAATCTCAGAGAAATATTCGTTTTTATCAATTTTTCATTCAATTCATTTCAAATAAGTCGTATCTTGTTCAAACCAATGAATAGAGCTGAGGTTATAGTTAAAGCAGCCAGTAGAAAACCGAAATAACTAGTTATAGTAAGCATGAAAGAGCTAAATTAGATATGTTCTTTTGCTACATATGTTGATAAAACACTTACCTAAGTTTCAATTTTTACAAAATACGACGGCAAGAAAAAATCAATTGACAGAATTAGTTTAGTTCCAATTGAAAATTCTGGATCCATCAGTCATTATAGATAAGACTAACTAAGAGTGACATAGGTAGAAAAATTCGATTCATCTGCTGTGACATTGACCGATCCTATGATTCGGAATCAACAGATTCATTGTGGAATTTGTGAGTTGAATAAAGTAATAGTAAAAGTAAGTAAAATATAAAGTATAAGTAAAAGTAATAGTAATAAGAACTGTGCCGTGTAACTTCATTCAAAACTTAAATTACTTATAGACTTATACTTAAATATTAAATTAAATATTAAATAAATTAAATATTAAATAAAATATAAGTAATTTAAGTAATTTTGGAATAAAAGAATTGGATTTGAAAATTCCATTTTAATCATTTCCTTTCTATTTCAATAGGATCTAATCTTTTTTGGAACGAACGGCCTGATACTATTTACCTTTTATTTATTTTAACTCATTGGACTCAGTACAGTAATAGGTTGCTTAATTGCCCATAACATAATATTTCGAATGAAAAGAAAAAGGTGTCCCACGATCTATCGAAAAAAATAAAACCTTTACTTTATTTTTAATTTTTATATTTTTATTCTTTTTTTTCAGGTCCAACTCGATTCAAAGACGAACAACTTCCATTATCCTTTTAGATTCTATATTCTGTCTTTCCATATCATGGAGTTCCATACTTCTAGTTTGGTCAAGAAAGAACCTTTGTTTTGGATCTAATACAATAACGGTTGCATCACGAATATGGATTGTTCCAACTGGGTTCTGTTTCTTTCACTAATATAGTATATTCTGTTTCTTTCACTAATATAGTATATACTATTGTATTTTGTATTACAGTATATTTATTGTATTATACGACCAACCAATTACTTGAAATAAAAGATTTGAACAAAAAAACTTTTAACCCCAAAATGGGTTTATTATAGATTTCGCATACATATAATTGAATTGTGTGAATATTATAATATGTTCCATAAGTGAATATTCTAATATGCTTCATAAATTATTAGAAACCATCGATTCACGCTTTTCCAAGATCTTTACTTTCTATTACGAATCCAATAATGGAAATCTTATAAGGAATTTGAGTAATTTTCTATTGATCTATTGAATAACATAGAGTTATGCATAGACAAGGAACAAAAAAAGAAGAAAAGAATTATGTAGCATTTCGGTACCGATCGAGACTGCGTTGCTGTGCCAGAGGAAGGATAGCTATACTGATTCGGTATACTTGAAATAAACCTTTGGTACAAAATTGACGATCTCACAAAGATGCAATATCGATCTCACAAAGATGCAATATCAGTAGTTTTCCATTTACTGATCCCATCTTTCAAGGAATCGATTCCCTTTTTTGAATGTACAAAAATTTGTGGAGCTCAGAATGTCTGGAAGCACGGGAGAACGTTCTTTTGCTGATATTATTACCAGTATTCGATACTGGGTCATTCATAGCATTACTATACCTTCCCTATTCATTGCGGGTTGGTTATTCGTCAGTACGGGTTTAGCTTACGACGTGTTTGGAAGTCCTCGGCCAAACGAGTATTTCACAGAGAGCCGACAAGGTATTCCATTGATAACCGGCCGTTTTGATTCTTTGGAACAACTTGATGAATTTAGTAAATCCTTTTAGGAGGCCCCCAATGACCATAGATCGAACCTATCCAATTTTTACAGTGCGATGGTTGGCTGTTCACGGACTAGCTGTACCTACCGTTTCTTTTTTGGGGTCAATATCAGCAATGCAGTTCATCCAACGATAAACCTAATTTTAATTATAGAGCTATGACACAATCAAACCCGAATGAACAAAATGTTGAATTGAATCGTACCAGTCTATACTGGGGTTTATTACTAATTTTTGTACTTGCTGTTTTATTTTCCAATTATTTCTTCAATTGAAAGAAAGAAAGAGAATAGTAGGAATTCTCTTATCCCATTCGGAAAGATACCATCCTCATAATTATCCATGACTGTTTTTGTCTCTAGCATGACCATTTGAGAAAATGTGGAGGAAAGTAGGGGAAATGGCCGATACTACTGGAAGGATTCCTCTTTGGCTGGTTGGTACTGTAACTGGTATTCCTGTGATCGGTTTAATAGGTGTTTTCTTTTACGGTTCATATTCTGGGTTGGGTTCATCTCTCTAGTAATCGGATAAACCGGATTGTAGACATGAAAGAGTAAGAAAAGAACTCAACGGGACCTTATCGCTCTAATTAGACAAAGGAGGGTAAGGTCCCGTTGAGTTCTTTTCTTACTCTTATAGGAAGTAGGAAGATTTTGATCTATTCCATAACATACAAATTGGCCAGTCAACATAATCAAAATATTATATTCGTAGAAATGAAATGACAAAACGGATCCTTTGCTCTGATGTTTCAAACCACTCTATTCTTTTGTTTCTTAATAATGTTTTTGAAGAATTGAATCTATTGATTGATTCATAGTCTCTGTTCTTCCTTTCCTCCATAATATTAACTCTTATGAAGAAACAAGAAAAGAGTAATCAATGGATTTTCTGAATAATACAATATTATATAGATTTCTACGCATGAGACATCCTGCAAATCATTTCTATACTAAACTACTATCATTTCTATAATAAACTACTAATAGAACTTACTCTATAAAACTCTATAATATAATTTGTTTGAATAATTTCTCTTGAATAATTTCTCTAAGTTTAAAGTTTAAGTTAATTGAAGAAGTTCTATTTGCTCAATCAATTATTCCCCTAATCCTTTCTCTCTTTTTGTTTGTCCACAACTTCCTATGAATCTAACCAAAAGAGTTCTGGTGGACCCGGAAAAGAAGGAATGGTAATCTTTGACGAACAGGAGAAAAAATAATTATTATTTCGATATAAGACGACACAAGAAAAAGGATTTTCCGCCCTTTTCTTGTGTCGAATAGAAGACTCGTAAGACTAGTAATCCCTCCTAAAAGGATTTCTTTCTTTCATTTTTCCCATCCTTGCTCTGTATTCTCTTTCTTTGTATGTCTATTGTCTATTACTAAGAATAGGATACAAGTAATGAATTCCAGACATCCCGCAAAACGAAAAAAAAAGTATAAACAAAGCAACCAAAAAGGTTTACAGATTTTTTGATCATACATAATTGTATGGATCAAAAAAAATTCGGCGCTTTTTACCAACTTGATGTTAAGGAATCTCTGCACCTAGAAATTCATTTCGTACAATTGAACCTTTTCAAACTGTTTCTTTTTAAGAACCAAAAAAACTTGTGCCAAAATAACAGATGCCAAGAAGAACAAAAGACCTTGGACCCGTAATGGGTCTTGAAGCACTATTTCTGCATCTCCCTGACCAAAGCCTCCCACATTGGGATTGCTTGTTAATGGTTGATCAAGCTTGATGGATTCACCCTCTGAAACAAGAAGTTCTGGTCCTGGAGGTATAATATCAACCACTTGATGTCCATCCGATGCATCAACTATGGTTATTTCATATCCCCCTTTTTCTTTACGTACTATTCTGCTTACTATACCTGCTGATGTAGCATTATAGACTGTATTGTTACTTTTGCTACCATCAGGATAAATCTGACCCCTTCCTCTGTTCCCACCTACGTATATGGGATATTTTAAGAAGTGAACGTCTTTCTTCGTAGCAGGGTCGGGGGAAAGAATGGGAAAGACGATTTCACTATATTTCTGACCGGGAACAGGACCTATCACAATAATATTTCTTTTATTGGGACGATAACTCTGAAAAGACAGATTTCCTATCTTTTCTTTCAACTCAGGAGAAATACGATCAAGGGGGGCTAATTCGAATCCGTCGGGTAAAATGAGAACAGCCCCCACATTCAAAGTCCCCTTTTTACCATTAGCAAGAACTTGTTTCAGTTGCTTATCATAAGGTATTCGAACAACTGCTTCAAATACAGTATCAGGAAGCACAGCTTGCGGAACTTCAATATCCACGGGTTTATTAGCTAAATGGCAATTGGCACATACAATTCGTCCCGTTGCTTCTCGCGGGTTTTCATAACCCTGCTGCGCAAAAATGGGATATGCATTTGAAATAGATGCCCGAGTTATTACATATATCATGATCGATACAGAAATGGATCGAGTCATCTCTTCCTTTACCCAAGAAAAAGTATTTTTATTTTGCATGTCCAATCATTGATCCCGGAATTTCTACAATAAATTAGATAGGTAGCTAGTATAGTTCCCTATACACGAGTCTGTCATTGTACTGGAATAATTGTACTGGAATATAGGACGAATACCTTGAACAGATAAAAGTATAAAGAATTAAGTAAAATTGAAAATACTTTCTTTATACACGAAGAAAGATTCTGATTTGATTGATATAATAAGATCAAATGAGTTCTTTATTCATTCATTGAATGATAAATTACTACAAGCGAAGGAGATACACGATTTAAAAAAGGAAGATCCAATATTTCACAATTGTATCTAGAATAACTGGAAAAGTGGAAACAAGACCAGATATAATTTGATCGTTATGATCCAATCCAAAATCGTTGTAGACCGAACCGATCATTAGTTCCCAACCATGGGTCGAGTGAAATCCGATCCATAAATCAGTAACTAAAAGAATAGAAAAAGCTTTTATTGTGTCACTTAAGTTATAGAGGAATTCCTGAACCCAAGAATTAAGAATGACGAGTTCTTCATTACTCAGAATAAAATAACCACTTAGAATAGCGAAACAGATTATATTTGTCGAGAAATGCAAAATGATATGGAGATCATATTCATTGTGTGCTTTGACTAATTGTATTGTTTCCTTGTGTATTCCTATATGAAGTTTTTGTATATGCGTTTCCGGGTACTCCTTTATCATTTCGTCCAATAGGAATAGTTCTTCTAATTCTATGAATCTTTCCAGAACGTTTTTCTCTTGAATATGATTCAAAAAATTTTCGGATTGCCTGGTATTCCACCAATTAGTAACCCAAGGTTCCAGACATTTATTAAATGAGAAAGAGACCCACCAGGGCAAAAATACTATAGATGCGAGATATGGGAGGGAGGCCAATGCTTTCTTTTTTTTCATTTTTTTTTCTGTGAATTGAATTGTTAATGAACCTGCTTCATTCGTTGACTCTATCTGATCTGATATTTCTTTGAAGCACGAGTTGTATAACAAGGTATTGACCTATGGGTCTATTCCTTTCCTATTATTGTGTAATAATTTTATTTTTTTATTTAATTTAGAAGGAATATAGACATAGAATAAGAGTCCTTTTCGGATGAAAATGAGAAAAAAAGAAATAAATATTATTCCGGATATCTCAATTGGGCAAATTTGAACCAATTTTATTTTCATTTGTTCCTTTCGATGAATACTCGAAAACCCACTTGAAGTAACGAATCGAGTTTCGAGACGAAAAAACTCCCCCTGGATCAATTAATTCTTTCGAAATGTTTCACCGTCTAACCAGAAAAGGGTATCAATTCCAAATCTGGGGCCTAAAAGATGAATTCTGTATTACGAAATACATGTTCGGATAGGTTTCAAGTTCCTTCCCCCATCTTGAGAAAATATTTATTCTTCATTTTATTCTTCACTTCAGTTCGTTTCAAAATACTTCAATTGGTACGCGCAAGAAATAGGCCAATTCGGCAGCTTTTTGTTCAATTTCTCGTGGAGTAAAATTCTCATCAGTACGAGTCAAGGGAATGGCTCCTTGGCCTCTGATTTCCATATAAAGGACACGACGAGGATAAAGACCCTCTTTAACCTCTATTCTGATTGATTGGATATCTCTCATAAAGAAGCGAAGGAAGATGCGACGATTTATTCCAGGAAATCCCCAGCGAAAAATACACACTATTCCTTCTTTTCTATCGAATCGGTCATAACCGCTACCTACATTCCACGAAATTGTGCACCACAAATACGAGCTAATGAATAGACCCGCGATCCCGTAGAAAGACATCACGATCCCTTGTGGAAAAAAAATGATTTGCTGAGATGGAAATACGGATATCAAATTCCTACCAAGATAACTGGAAGTTCCAACCACTAAGAATCCTAGTGAACCTAAAAAAGGATACAGGCCCAGCAAAAATTACTCGTTTTTCGAGACCCCGTTATAAGTTCTATCCATATATGTTCTGATCGCCAATTCATACTATACTAGATCCAGTTGCATTCGATTGGAATTGAGCGAATAACCCAAATAAATTTTACTTTACCTTTCTTGATCCCGAAGTAACTTTCATCAACTAGCACTATTCTGATGTGAAACATTAGGAGTAATTGGTTAGATACATTGACTTTCTATTTAAAATATTCACTAATCCATTTTGAACCAGCTATATTCACATATACATGCATTTATGCAGATATCATATATCCGCATAACAGTTCTTTCATTTGTGTGTTCGGAAAGAGCCACATATCATACCATATTACACGAGATAAATATCTGTATTATCATCCAGTGTTGAAATAAATTGATAAGATTCGGTCCCATTGGGTCTAGACAATCTTATTTTTTTGGACATGAAGAAATAAGGAAACCATTGCAATTGCCGGAAATACTAGGCCCACTAAAGGCACAAAAATAGAGGGTAAGTTGGGATCTGTCATAGAATAGGTGCCTCAATTTAATATTTCTATCTGTTTTAATATTTCTATCTATTAGAAAGATATCTTCTTATGATATATCTATTACTTATGATATATCTATTATAAATAAGTAATATCAAGTATCTATTATAAGTAATATCAAGCCATTATTATATTATAAATATATTATAAAAATTATAATAAATATTATTTATTTATAAGTAATAAGTAATATCAACTATAATTCTATATGATTAGATAGAAAATGATTAGATAGAAACTATATATTCTATATTCTAAAATATTCTAAAAAAATTTTTATATTTATTATTATTATATTATTTATATTATAATTATAATTATAAATAATATAAAAATAATAAAATAAAGAATAATAAAATATAATAAAATATAAAATAAAAATTATCCGAAACCTCTGTCTCTTATTACAAGGAGAACTTATGTCACCAAAGAAAACACCTGATTACGACGAATTAAATACTTGTTCGCTACAAATAAAATAACTGAATCTAGTGCTATACTTTACATTTTTGAACTTGGATTCAAGGGAAAGAAACCGTGGAGCTGAAATAACTCACCCAGAACACCTTTTAAAAGATTACGTGGTACTATTGGGTCGAATAAACCTTTATGGAATAAATACTCAGACACTTGTGAACCTTCAGGTATTACCTTTTTTAATGTTTGTTCAATTACTCTTTTACCCGCAAATGCAATGTAGGCGTTAGGTTCAGCAATAATGATATCCCCCAACATACCAAAACTGGCTGTTACTCCACCAGTTGTAGGAGATGTAAGAATTGATACATAGAATAACTTTTTATCTGATTGATAATTAGATGAAGCAGAAGATATTTTAGCCATTTGCATCAAGCTCAAACTTCCTTCTTGCATGCGTGCTCCTCCAGAAGCACACACAATAATGACAGGTAGAGATCGATTAGTAGCATACTCGATCAAACGAGTAATTTTCTCGCCTACTACGGATCCCATACTACCTCCCATAAACTGAAAATCCATAACGCCAATTGCTACGGGAATACCATTTATTTGACCTATGCCTGTTTGAATAGCATCAGCTAAACCTGTCCTTCTTTGATAAAAATCGATACGATCTCCATAAGGTTCCTCTTTTGAACGAAAATCAATGGGGTCTATAGATATCATATCTTTATCCAGAGGATCCCAAGTTCCGGGATCAATCGAAAGTTCAATTCTATCTGAACTACTCATTTTCAAATGATATCCACACTGTTCACAAATATTCATTTTTGACTTAAAAATTTTTTATAATTTAATCCATAACAATTTTCGCATTGAACCCATAAATGTTTGTATTTTTGATTTATATTGAAATCATTGGATTCTACTTCTTCATGGAAGTCTGATTCTACTTCTTCATGGAAGTCTGATTCTACTTCTTCATGGAAATCCGATTCTACTTCTTCATGGAAATCTGATTCTACTTCTTCATGGAAATCTGATTCTACTTCTTCATGGAAATCTGATTCTACTTCTTCATGGAAATCTGATTCTACTTCTTCATGGAAATCTGATTCTACTTCTTCATGGAAATCTGATTCTACTTCTTCATGGAAATCTGATTCTACTTCTTCATGGAATTCTACTTCTTCATGGAAATCATTGAAATTTTTTCTAGTTCTTTTACTAGACCTACCGCTCTCACTACTATTTCTATTTTCAGTACAAATGAAGTTATAAAAGTAACTGTCACTGTAATTGTTGGTACTACCCGAAATAGAACTATTAATACTGACTTCAAACGAAGATAACTATCAATGCAACTATTAATGTGATTATTCCAACTAGATTGAGTATCATACATGTAATGATAATAGTAGTGATTCTTTTTCTTATACCCCCTACTCAAATAACTAGAAAGTTTTTTTCTAGTTACTCAGAAAAGAACTATCATTGTCAACCTCAAAAATCTGATTTTCAATATCAAAATATACAGAGTAACTGTCACCATTACTATCCCTAACTAAAAAAGTGTCATCAGAGATCAAACTCCAAATATCCTTGATTTCAAATAAAGAATCAACATTAGTGAAACTATAATTACCACTATGATTCCAACTAGGAATCTTTTTCTTCGTATCGTTTAGAATAGGTTGTTCACTTCTACTGGTATGTCCAATACCATCAAGACTATCCATTGATTTACTTAGCCCACACCTATGTTCTAACTTCTCGTTAGACAACATCGAACGGAACCACCATTTTCCCATAGAGTCTTTCTACCCCCTATTTGATGAAATACAATACATTCGATGGATAATCATTTCTTTCACTACTTACTCGTTCTTTCAATACTTACTCGTTATTAATTAACAATCCTAATGATTAGGATTAGATTCGTATGCTTAATTCTGATAAGAAATCAAATAGTGAAAGTAAAATGATTCTCTTTTGTGGGAAGCCGAGGTATCACTTCAATATATATTGATAGAATCTTTTTCTCAATTTTAAAATAGAAAGACACAGCTTTCTTCCATGTGATGTACAAATTCTCATCGAAAATAGAGATAGTTGTTTATTTCTATAAATAAAGAATAAAGAATTTGTTTTCGTATAATCAAATAATTAAGTTTCTATTTTAACATGGAACGAAAAAGACAATATATAGGATGGGTAAAGGAGCCTTTCCCTTGGCTTGATCTATGGCCTGAAACTAGGAGATATAAAAAAGTCCACCAATCCCAAGGATCCATAATTAATCCAATCCTATGGATCCAACAACAAACAATAGAAGTATTGAGTTGTTTAGTCTTCGATCTTATCTTGTATATATAGGTAAGATCTGTACATCTGTACATATAAAAGATATATGCAAATACATAGTATAGAATGCTCATTCTTTTTTTTTTATTCGGCAATCGGCCCAATCTTTTTTTTAGGAAAAGATTGGGCCGACTTTAATTGCAATCAATTAGGAGAACAAACAGGAATTACTGAATTATGCACACTTACTTTTTCTCTTTATCTAGCTTATCTACTGGTTCGAATTCGAATTTGATCTCTTTCCATACTTCACAAGCAGCGGCTAGTTCAGGGCTCCATTTGCTAGCTTCACGGATAATTTCATTACCTTCACGAGCAAGATCACGTCCCTCATTACGAGCTTGTACACACGCCTCTAAAGCCACCCTATTAGCTACTGCACCAGGTGCATTTCCCCAAGGGTGTCCTAAAGTTCCTCCGCCAAACTGTAGTACGGAATCATCCCCAAAGATTTCGGTCAGAGCAGGCATATGCCAAACATGAATACCCCCTGAAGCCACGGGCAGAACACCTGGCATAGAGACCCAATCTTGAGTGAAGAAAATACCGCGACTTCGGTCTTTTTCGATATAATCATCACGTAATAAATCAACGAAACCTAAAGTCATCTCACGTTCCCCTTCCAGTTTACCTACTACTGTACCGGCGTGAATATGATCTCCACCAGACATACGTAATGCTTTAGCTAGTACACGGAAATGCATACCATGATTTTTCTGTCTATCAATAACTGCATGCATTGCGCGATGGATGTGAAGAAGTAGGCCGTTGTCACGGCAATAATGAGCCAAGCTAGTATTTGCAGTGAATCCACCAGTTAAGTAGTCATGCATTACGATAGGAACTCCTAATTCTCTGGCACATATGGCCCTTTTCATCATTTCTTCACATGTACCCGCAGTAGCATTCAAGTAATGTCCTTTGATTTCACCTGTTTCGGCCTGCGCTTTAAAAATTGCTTCGGCGCAAAATAAGAAACGATCTCTCCAACGCATAAATGGCTGTGAGTTCACGTTTTCATAAAAATTGCTTCGGCGCAAAATAAGAAACGATCTCTCCAACGCATAAATGGCTGTGAGTTCACGTTTTCATCATCTTTGGTAAAATCAAGTCCACCACGTAGACATTCATAAACCGCTCTACCGTAGTTTTTTGCAGATAATCCCAATTTTGGTTTAATAGTACATCCCAATAGGGGACGACCATACTTGTTCAACTTATCTCTTTCAACCTGAATGCCGTGAGGCGGGCCTTGGAAAGTTTTGGAATAAGAAGTGGGAATTCGCAGATCCTCCAGACGTAGAGCTCGTAAGGCTTTGAAACCAAATACATTACCCACAATGGAAGTAAACATGTTAGTAACAGAACCTTCTTCAAAAAGGTCTAAAGGATAAGCTACATAAGCAATATATTGATTTTCCTCCCCAACAACGGCCTCGATGTGGTAGCATCGCCCTTTGTAACGATCAAGACTGGTAAGTCCATCAGTCCACACAGTTGTCCATGTACCAGTAGAAGATTCGGCAGCTACCGCAGCCCCTGCTTCTTCGGGCGGAACTCCAGGTTGAGGAGTTACTCGGAATGCTGCCAAGATATCAGTATCTTTGACTTCGTAGTCAGGAGTATAATAAGTCAATTTGTAATCTTTAACACCAGCTTTAAATCCAACACTTGCTTTAGTCTCTGTTTGTGGTGACATAAGTCCCTCCCTACAACTCATGAATTAAGAATTCTCACAACGACAAGGTCTACTCGATATAGATTATGCGTGAATGAAACCTTTGACAAAAATTTTTCAAAAAAAAAAGAGAAAAAAATATTAAACTAATATTATCAACTAATTTCAATGTTATGTTAAAATGAAATGGTTCATTATTAGACCATGTATTTGATTCATCAAATACATCATTATTGTATACTCTTTGATATATATGGCGCAACCCAAACCCAATGTTTGTTTTGCAAGTTTACAATAAAATCAAATGGATCTCCTTCTTATTTTGAATCTAAATACTAAGAAAAATTCACTCTTGACAGTGATATATGTTGTATATGTAAATCCTAGATGTGAAAATAGGCATAATTCATCCTAAAAGGGTATAAAGAATAGATAGGCGGAAATCCAATATCTATTCAAAAAAAAAGAACAATGGCCAATTAGATCGAAATAATGAATCATAAATGGAGTTCGGGTTCGAATTCTATAGATAATAGAATCTAATACGGATGGTTTTTCTATAATGATAGAGAAATGAAAGAGACTTACTCGTGATTTCATGTACTTAATATTTCTTTTGAAAAAAGAAGGATTGGCTGAACTTGAAAATTTACTCATTGAATGAGTAAACGATTGAATCGTATTCGGTTGGGTGGTACCAACTAAATCAAGTGCTAACTCCCATTTATTTCTTATTGAATTAACCGATCAACTTGCTATCGGACATTTATTTTCGACTTGGCATGGCACTATTCAAAAAAACTTTCGACATACTTTACTTTAATTATAATTATGAGAATCAATCCTACCCCTTCTAGTCCTGCGGTTTCCACACTTGAAGAACAAAACCTAGGGCGTATCGCTCAAATTATTGGCCCAGTACTGGATGTTGTTTTTCCTCCGGGCAAGATGCCTAATATTTATAACGCTTTGGTAGTTAAGGGTCGAGATACTATCGGTCAGCAAATTAATGTGACTTGTGAGGTACAACAATTATTAGGAAATAATCGAGTTAGAGCTGTAGCTATGAGTGCTACAGATGGACTGATGAGAGGAATGGAAGTGATTGACACGGGAGCTCCTCTAAGCGTTCCAGTCGGTGGAGCTACCCTCGGACGAATTTTCAACGTTCTTGGGGAGCCTGTTGATAATTTAGGTCCTGTAGATACTAGCACAACATCTCCTATTCATAGACCTGCACCTGCCTTTATACAGTTAGAGACGAAATTATCAATCTTTGAAACAGGAATTAAAGTAGTGGATCTTTTAGCTCCTTATCGCCGTGGAGGAAAAATCGGACTATTTGGAGGAGCTGGAGTAGGTAAAACAGTACTCATCATGGAATTGATCAACAACATTGCCAAAGCTCATGGAGGCGTATCTGTATTTGGCGGAGTAGGCGAACGTACTCGTGAAGGAAATGATCTTTACATGGAAATGAAAGAATCCGGAGTAATTAATGAAAAAAATATTGCAGAATCAAAAGTAGCTCTAGTCTATGGTCAAATGAATGAACCGCCGGGAGCTCGTATGAGAGTTGGTTTGACTGCCCTAACTATGGCGGAATATTTCCGGGATGTTAATGAACAAGACGTACTTCTATTCATCGACAATATCTTTCGTTTCGTCCAAGCAGGATCAGAAGTATCCGCCTTATTGGGGAGAATGCCTTCTGCAGTGGGTTATCAACCTACCCTTAGTACAGAAATGGGTTCTTTGCAAGAAAGAATTACTTCTACCAAAGAGGGATCTATAACTTCGATCCAAGCCGTTTATGTACCCGCGGACGATTTGACCGACCCTGCTCCTGCCACGACATTTGCACATTTAGATGCTACTACCGTATTATCAAGAGGATTAGCTGCCAAAGGTATTTATCCAGCAGTGGATCCTTTAGATTCAACGTCAACTATGTTACAACCTCGGATCGTTGGCGAGGAACATTATGAAACTGCGCAAAGAGTTAAGCAAACTTCACAACGTTACAAAGAACTTCAGGACATTATAGCTATTCTTGGGTTGGACGAATTATCCGAAGAAGATCGTTTAACTGTAGCAAGAGCACGAAAAATCGAGCGTTTCTTATCACAACCCTTCTTCGTGGCAGAAGTATTTACTGGTTCTCCAGGAAAATATGTTGGTCTTGCAGAAACAATTAGGGGGTTTCAACTGATCCTTTCCGGAGAGTTAGACAGTCTTCCCGAGCAGGCCTTTTATTTAGTAGGTAACATCGATGAAGCTACCGCGAAAGCTATGAACTTAGAAGAGGAGAGCAAATTGAAGAAATGACCTTAAATCTTTGTGTACTGACTCCTAATCGAATTATTTGGGACTCAGAAGTGAAAGAAATAATTTTATCTACTAATAGTGGCCAAATTGGCGTATTACCAAACCACGCCCCTATTGCCACGGCTGTAGATATAGGTCTTTTGAGAATACGCCTCAACAACGACCAATGGTTAACGGTGGCTCTGATGGGTGGTTTCGCTAGAATAGGTAATAATGAGATCACCATTTTAGGAAATGATGCGGAAATAAGTACTGACATTGATCCGCAAGAAGCTCAACAAGCTCTTGAAATAGCTGAAGCTAACTTGAGTAGAGCTGAGGGTAAGAGACAAGCAATTGAAGCGAATCTAGCTCTCAGACGAGCTAGGACACGAGTAGAGGCTGTCAATGTTATTTCCTACTAGTCAAGTCAATACATCAAAATAATAAAGAGAAGTTTTTAAAAAGTTCTTTATTATACACCACATGTTGATTCTGCCAATTGAACACAATCAAGTCTAATCTGATAAAACAAAAAAAGAAGATGGGGTAGAAAAACTTATTAGATATCATTTCATCGACTCCGGTATCTAATAAGTTCTACCTACTATTGGATTTGAACCAATGACTCCCGCCGTATGAAAGCAATACTCTAACCACTGAGTTAAGTAGGTCATTTATCACCACAAAAATAACCCATCACTTCGGGGATTATAGGTGGAATATTATTTCTAAGCAATACTAATCTGTTCTGTTAAGCGTAAATAAAATAAATAGATCAGAGAGCTATGATGTGGATTATGGAATATCCATCTTGACAAGAAATTATCTATATGTTAAGATGTCTATGACAAGGGCTATAGCTCAGTTGGTAGAGCACCTCGTTTACACGCGCGCCAATGCTTTTCAAAGGAGCCTATTATGCAACGAACATAATTGATCGTATTGAGAAATCAATGTCTTACTCCATAGGTTCGAGGGAACAAGAGAACAATAGCCTGACAAATATTTGGTTCGGTCCGATTCAGGCGCGAATTCAGTTGCCAAATCAAATAGAACCCGCCATTGATTTGATAGTTGATAAGGTAAATACCAAGCCCATTCAATGCTAGGCATAATGAGTATAAGGGCCTCAAAATAACCTCTTTTCGTCCTATGAACTTTAAGGTGTATGAAGTCTCATATTCGACTGTTGCAGCGGAGCGATAGAGATTCCATTTAACTTAGGTTGATCTAGGCCGAAGGCAGACCTAAGTCAAGATAACCCTTCTTTGAAACACTTTGGTATTGCTCCTAGATCAGAATACAAATAATAAATCAGAGCACATGGAACCATCTCATTATCTTCCTCTAAAGAAAAAATATGGTGGACTAACTGATCTTTACACCAGTTGATGAAAGAGCCCAATGCAACAAAATGCATGTTGGGTCTTTGAAACAGTTCGAATCATTTCGATAATAATCAGTTTGATCTGTTTTACCGAGAAGGTCTACGGTTCGAGTCCGTATAGCCCTAATCCTAATATATTATATTTTAGTTTAGTATAGTTTTCATTTCTATGGGACCAACCAAGTCTAATCCTAAGTCACATGGGTCTAGGACCTATTCTTTTCTTGGTCTTGGGTCTTGTCTTGTATTTGGAGAATCCCCCTAACTAATCACTAATCGTTTTTTGGCAGAACAAGAGCAACCTTATTGATTGATTCAGAGATAATGGAGAGATAACGAATTGGGCCTAAATCTAAATATATTAACGTTTCTTCTTCTATATTCTATGAGTTGAGTGGGTTTGTGGATTTGATTTGGTCCGTCGAATCATTCGATAATGTGTGATTCTTTCTATTTGAAAATGTTATGTAAATCATTTATGATTCCGTCGATTATACTACTCCACTCTTTGCTATGTTTCATTGTCTAGTATAGGTTTGCTGTAAAACCTTTTTCTTGTAGCGAAATCTAACCCATTGCTTGGTCTTACCATTATATTATTAAGTTATTAAGCGTTATTGCCGTAACAAAACAAACAAGTATTTTGGTTCATTCCAAATCGTAATCTTTGTTTAGTACTAGAGATTGGTCCGAAATAGAATGAATCTTTCATTCTAACTCTAATGAAATAACTCGATTCTTCTTATTTATTTCTGAGGAGGTGGGATAGTACAGGTTCCAAGTTTCCAATTTTTTGTATAGAAAGATATAAGTTGTTATATGTCACCTCTCAATTCAACGGATTGAATCAATTAAGAAAAATAGAAATGAAATCTAGGACAAGAAAAAGATAAAAAATCATTCGATGCATTAGATTATGTATTCATATTCGTATCAAATCAATAGAAGCAATGATCCTATACCCAGATTTTAATGAAAAAGGAATACTTCGAATAAATAGAATATGCTAGAAATCCCTAGACATTTTACCCCATATGACTATTGAAAAATTTAAGTTTTAAAAAATGGAAATGAAATTATTATTATCTCATTATGTTGATTATATATAATCAACATAGTATTCTAATGAATATAGTATTCATAGTATTTAATTATAGGATATTTACTTTACTATATTATAGGGTATTGATGTTTATTATAGTTATAGGCATAGAAATAGTTATAGGCATAGGATATTTTAGTATTTTATTACCTTTTTCTAGAGGATAGAGAACCCAAGACAAAGTGAGAGAGTTTTGTTTGTGTAAGAGCATCCTATGTCTACACCATATCTAAATAGAATCGAAATCAAAAATGTAAGTGGGATTCCATTAGATGAATCTTTAAACAAAACATGCCCCACAGCAAACAAACTCTAAACTATGCAGTTTGATTTGATCAAAATCAATTCTTGTTTCGCCTAAGATAAGAAGTTATGGATGAATTGACAATTCCGATTCGAATCGAATAATTCAGCATATTCCACATTAATAGGAGTACATTTATGTTTCTGCTTCACGAATATGATATTTTCTGGGCATTTCTAATAATATCAAGCGTTATTCCTATCTTGGCATTTGTAATTTCCGGAGTTTTAGCCCCGGTTAGTGAAGGACCAGAGAAGCTCTCTAGTTATGAATCGGGTATAGAACCCATTGGGGATGCTTGGTTACAATTTCGAATCCGCTATTACATGTTTGCTCTAGTTTTTGTTGTTTTTGATGTTGAAACGGTCTTTCTTTATCCATGGGCAATGAGTTTCGATGTATTGGGTGTATCTGTATTTATCGAAGCTTTAATTTTTGTGCTTATCCCAATTGTTGGTTCAGTTTATGCATGGCGAAAAGGAGCATTGGAATGGTCTTAACTGAATATTCAGACAATCAAAATAAAAATGAAGGAAAAGATTACATTGAGACAGTTATGAATTTGATTGAGTTTCCCTTAGTTGACAAAACAATTACCAATTCAGTTATTTCAACTACATTGAATGATCTTTCGAATTGGTCAAGACTTTCCAGTTTATGGCCGCTTCTATACGGTACCAGTTGTTGTTTCATTGAATTTGCTTCATTAATAGGCTCGCGATTCGACTTTGATCGTTATGGATTGGTACCAAGATCGAGTCCTAGACAAGCAGACCTAATTTTAACAGCCGGCACAGTAACAATGAAAATGGCTCCTTCTTTAGTAAGATTATATGAGCAAATGCCTGAACCAAAATATGTCATTGCTATGGGAGCTTGTACTATTACAGGAGGGATGTTCAGTACTGATTCTTATAGTACTGTTCGTGGAGTCGATAAGCTAATTCCTGTCGATGTCTATTTGCCGGGCTGCCCACCTAAACCAGAGGCGGTTATAGATGCTATAACGAAACTTCGTAAGAAAATATCTCGAGAAATCTTTGAAGATAGAACTGTGTCTCAACAGGAAAATCGATGTTTTACTACCAATCACAAGTTTTGTGTTCGACGCAGTACTCATACTGGAAATTATGATCAAGAATTGCTCTATCAATCACCATCTACTTCAGAGATACCTTCTGAAACATTTTTCAAATCCAAAAGTTCAGTATCTCCCCATGAATTAGTGAATCAGACAAGGTAAGGTTCTTTTGTGCAGAATAAGAAAGAAAGGGTCAATCTTTAAAAATTTCATTGTAAATTGAAATACTCATACAAATACAAATGTGGGAGAGATCAAGAAGATGCAGCAGGATCGTTTATCTGATTGGTTAGTCAACCATGATTTAGTTCATAGATCTTTGGGCTTTGATTGCCGAGGAATAGAAACTTTACAAATAAAAACCGAGGATTGGGATTCCATTGCTGTCATTTCATATGTATATGGTTACAATTATTTACGCTCCCAGTGTGCCTATGATGTAGCACCAGGCGGATTTTTAGCCAGTGTGTATCATCTTACGAGAATACAGTATGGTATAGCTAAACCAGAAGAGGTATGCATAAAAGTATTTGCCCCAAGGAATAATCCTAGAATCCCGTCTGTTTTCTGGATTTGGAGAAGTGCTGATTTTCAAGAACGCGAATCTTATGATATGTTGGGAATCTCTTATGATAATCATCCACGCCTTAAACGTATTTTGATGCCGGAAAGTTGGATAGGTTGGCCCCTACGTAAGGACTATATTACCCCCAATTTCTATGAAATACAAGATGCTCATTAAATGATAAGAAACTAATGTTTACTTATACGACTATGACACGATTCCAGATTTCTTTCAAGTGAAGGAATATTTTTACGTTCCGTTCTAGATGAAAGAAAGTAACCGGACTTTAATTCGTATTATGGATAACCTAAAAAAACTTCATTTATATTCCAAAATTTGGAATAGATCATATCCATTTCGTATGAGCAGAAACAATGGGATGAATCAAAAGAGTTCTGCACTATGAACTTTGTACCGCGCACATAACTTACTTAGATGTAGATGGACCCCGGAAAGTAACGTAAGCAAGAGTGAAGAAATGGAATAAATGTCAAAAAATATGAAATGAAGAAATGAAAAGGGATTGGATTTTATTTGTACTGTGTCTGAAGTGCATTCTGTCTATTGCTATCTTTTAACTCCTCTCGACTTTTAAGTTTTTTTTTTTACTTATTTATTTTTATTTTGAATATAGATGAAGACTTAATATTCTTTTTGAATGAGAGAAAGCACAGTATGAAGAAACAAGAAAGAAAAAAGAGACGGGAGCATAATCTCACTTTGTTCTTTACCATAACCATCCATACATATATTTTTTACCAATCCCCCCAAAAGGAGGTATATATATATATACATCTAGATGAGTAAATATGTAACATCTAGATGAGTAAATACGTATCATGCTCTAGACTATTAACGCCCGATCTATCTCGATTAATTTGTATGAATATCTATCCGATACATTATTTACGTGTCAGGAACCAGATTTGAACTGGTGACACGAGGATTTTCAGTCCTCTGCTCTACCAACTGAGCTATCCCGACCATTTCCCGTGCATCATCCTAGTGGAGTACTTGTGTCTATGTTAATTAAAGGGACTAAAAAGTAGTAAAAAATTTGACAAGTAAGTGTAAGGATAATGATATGGACTGTGAATGATTCAATAATAGAGATTCTTTGCCCATATATGTTCATTTGTACAGGTTCTATCCAAATTGGGATAAGATCCAAGGATTTTAGTTCGGATCCGTTTGTGAAAGAGTAGAGTGAATGAGAAAGATAGTGAATTTTGTTTGAACTGAACCACTGATGAAAAAAAAGAAGAGGATAAATACTTAGGAAGTAAAATAGGCTTTTTATTGGGGATAGAGGGACTTGAACCCTCACGATTTTTAAAGTCGACGGATTTTCCTCTTACTATAAATTTCATTGTTGTCGGTATTGACATGTAGAATGGGACTCTCTCTTTATTCTCGTCCGATTAATCAGTTTTTCAAAAGATCTATCAAACTCTGGAATGAATGATTTCATAATTGAATATTCGATTCTTCCTTCAACTTCCATTGAAATGGATTCATAATAACTCTGAATTTTTCATATTATAATTTTTATATATAATTATAATATAATAGATTCGGGTCATGATTAATCGTTTGATATGGCAGTATGTATACATACGTATTAGGTATATAGGACCATCTTTTCTGTAATTTTGATAGACGGATTCCAGCTACCAACAAAACGTAGTCAACTCCATTCGTTAGAACAGCTTCCATTGAGTCTCTGCACCTATCCTTTTAAATTCTAGTTTTATAAACCTTTGTTTTCTCAAAATAAGGATTTGGCTCAGGATTGCCCATTTTTAATTCCAGGGTTCTCTTCTGAATTTGGAAGTTACCACTTAGCAGGTTTCCATACTAAGGCTCAATCCAATCAAGTCCGTAGCGTCTACCGATTTCGCCATATCCCCTTTGATACCAAGATCTAGTTGGAATTCCAACTATCTTTTTCATTTATTTTGTTTGTTTGGACCCGTTGAATTCGTTAGATAATGATTTCTATATTGAAAAAGTGTATGCTGCTGTTTGATTTTTTTGGCTATCCTCCATCAGTTCATTTATATTGAATGAACCTTGTTTCAATCAGAAATGATTCTATCATTGATGTATCCGCAATTCAATATGGATAGATATATCCAACATATATATGTTTCTCCCTCCCTTTCATTTTTACAGTGCGATTTGGAATAGTGGAACGGTCGATATTCATTCTTCTTTTTTTTGTCCTATCTCCTCCTTTTCCGAATCAAACCAGAGGAATGTCTCATTTTCATTTAGATTGTATCTTTATCCTTATCTTTTTTTTTATCTTAGGACCGATTCGCTATAGCTATAATTAACATAATATAAATTAACTTCATATGAATATGATATGATTTCCTATAATACGATTTCCTATAATTTTCTATAACTGCTTTAAAAATAATTAGTTTTAAGAAATAATTAGATTTTTTCTAATCAAAATTTCCAATTTAACCAATTTTATATTCATTCTATTATAATTAATATAAAGTAAATTATAATATAAATTAAATAAATTAAAGTATATAGTTTAGTTATAGTATATAGTTTAGATAGTATATAGTTTAGAAGTATACTAAGTATACTATATAACTATATAGAACTATACTATATAGTTATATAGTTATAGTTCATAGTTAATATTAAACGAATAGCTAATAGATAAGATCAGCTAATAGCTAAAATCCGGTAGTTTCCTCAATTTCTATATACTATTTCTGTTATGTTATAATATAAATTCATAAATACATCATGTTGTATATTATAGTTAGATATAGTTAGAATAGTCAGAAGAATAGTCAGAATATCTTATTATAGTTAGTTATAGTATATAGTTTAGTTATAGTATATAGTTTAGATAGTATATAGTTTAGAAGTATACTAAGTATACTATATAACTATATAGAACTATACTATATAGTTATATAGTTATAGTTCATAGTTAATATTAAACGAATAGCTAATAGATAAGATCAGCTAATAGCTAAAATCCGGTAGTTTCCTCAATTTCTATATACTATTTCTGTTATGTTATGTGAGCCCGCTTAGCTCAGAGGTTAGAGCATCGCATTTGTAATGCGATGGTCATCGGTTCGACTCCGATAGCCGGCTTTTTCTCTATCGATTTTTCCGTGATTGATAATCTCTCTCCTCCTTTTCCCATATGTTATGTCGTGGTAACTTGCAACCATGACCAAAAAATGTATTGGAACAATTAGATCTCTCTCTACCGAACAAATCATAAAACGGAGCTGCAACTTCCTATATATACAAAAAATCCGGATATTGATACAATTTATTTTATTCTACTTTGTAGTATTTCGGTAAATTTAGCTTTGCTTTGTTTATCCCTTAGTTCAGTCTTAATTTATAGTTCAGTTTTCATTTTTTTATTCTGAAAAAATGAAATTTCAATAAAATCAATAAAATAAAAAAGGAGTCTTTATGTCTCGTTACCGAGGACCTCGTTTCAAAAAAATACGCCGTCTGGGGGCTTTACCAGGACTAACTAGTAAAAGACCTAGATCCGGAAGTGATCTTAAAAACCAATTGCGTTCTGGGAAAAGATCGCAGTATCGTATTCGTCTAGAAGAAAAACAGAAATTGCGTTTTCATTATGGTCTGACAGAGCGACAATTACTTAGATATGTGCATATCGCTGGAAAAGCCAAAGGGTCAACAGGTCAGGTTTTACTACAATTACTTGAGATGCGTTTGGATAACATCCTTTTCCGATTGGGTATGGCTTCGACCATTCCTGGAGCCAGGCAATTAGTTAACCATAGACATATTTTAGTTAATGGTCGTATAGTGGATATACCAAGTTATCGTTGTAAACCCAGAGATATTATTACTACGAAGGATAAACAAAGATCGAAAGCTCTGATTCAAAATTATATTGCTTTATCCCCCCCCGAGGAATTGCCAAAACATTTGACTTTTGACTCATTCCAATATAAAGGAGTAGTAAATCAAATAATAGATAGTAAATGGATCGATTTGAAAATAAATGAGTTGTTAGTCGTAGAATATTATTCCCGTCAGACTTGAACCTAACGAAAATAACAAAGAAAGTTTCAGAGAATTTTGTCTCTTTTCGCCGAAATAAAATAAATAGATCTAAGGGCCTTGATCCGCATTTTTCTCATTCACGTATCACAAATG
>PYDT01000233.1:60000-62500 GCA_004837865.1 Musa balbisiana
TTTCACAGTTTTGGCTTGTATATTCATAATGATACCATGAGCGCTTTAGGGCGTCCACAAGATATGTTTTCAGATACCGCTATACAATTACAACCCATCTTTGCTCAATGGGTACAAAACACCCATGCTTTAGCACCCGGCATAACAGCTCCTGGTGCAACAGCAAGTACCAGCTTAACTTGGGGAGGTGGTGAGTTGGTAGCAGTAGGCGGCAAAGTCGCTTTGTTACCTATTCCATTAGGAACCGCAGACTTCTTAGTCCATCATATTCATGCATTTACGATCCACGTGACTGTATTGATACTACTGAAAGGTGTTCTATTTGCTCGCAGTTCCCGTTTGATACCTGATAAAGCAAATCTTGGTTTTCGTTTTCCTTGTGATGGACCTGGAAGAGGGGGGACATGTCAAGTATCTGCCTGGGATCATGTCTTCTTAGGTCTATTCTGGATGTACAATGCGATTTCCGTAGTTATTTTCCATTTCAGTTGGAAAATGCAGTCGGATGTTTGGGGTACTATAAGTGATCAAGGGGTAGTAACTCATATTACAGGAGGAAACTTTGCGCAGAGTTCCATTACTATTAATGGGTGGCTTCGAGATTTCTTATGGGCACAGGCATCTCAGGTAATTCAGTCTTATGGTTCTTCATTATCTGCATATGGTCTCTTTTTCTTAGGTGCTCATTTTGTCTGGGCTTTCAGTTTAATGTTTCTATTCAGTGGCCGTGGTTATTGGCAAGAACTCATTGAATCCATCGTTTGGGCTCATAACAAATTAAAAGTTGCTCCTGCTACTCAGCCTAGAGCCTTGAGCATTGTACAAGGACGTGCTGTAGGAGTAACCCATTACCTTCTGGGTGGAATTGCCACAACATGGGCATTCTTCTTAGCAAGAATTATTGCAGTAGGATAATGGCTAGGAGGATTTGAAAGGCATTATGGCATTAAGATTTCCGAGGTTTAGCCAAGGCTTAGCTCAGGACCCCACTACTCGTCGTATTTGGTTTGGTATTGCTACCGCACATGACTTCGAGAGTCATGATGATATTACTGAGGAACGTCTTTATCAGAACATTTTTGCTTCTCACTTTGGGCAATTAGCAATAATCTTTCTGTGGACGTCCGGAAATCTCTTTCATGTAGCTTGGCAAGGAAATTTTGAGTCATGGATACAAGACCCTTTACATGTAAGACCTATTGCTCATGCAATTTGGGATCCTCATTTTGGTCAACCAGCTGTAGAAGCCTTTACTCGAGGAGGTGCTACCGGTCCAGTGAATATCGCTTATTCCGGTGTTTATCAGTGGTGGTATACAATCGGATTACGCACTAATGAAGATCTTTATACTGGAGCTCTTTTTCTATTATTTCTTTCTGCTATATCCTTAATAGCGGGTTGGTTACACTTACAACCAAAATGGAAACCAAGCGTTTCGTGGTTCAAAAATGCCGAATCTCGTCTAAATCATCATTTGTCAGGACTTTTCGGAGTGAGTTCTTTGGCTTGGACAGGACATTTAGTTCATGTCGCTATTCCAGGATCCAGGGGACAGTACGTCAGATGGAATAATTTTTTAGATGTATTACCCTATCCTCAAGGGTTGGGACCACTTTTTACGGGTCAGTGGAATCTTTATGCCCAAAACCCTGATTCGAGTAGCCATTTATTTGGTACTTCCCAAGGAACAGGAACTGCCATTCTAACCCTTCTCGGTGGATTTCATCCACAAACGCAAAGTTTATGGCTGACCGATATTGCTCATCATCATTTAGCTATTGCATTTATTTTCCTGATCGCTGGTCATATGTATAGAACTAACTTCGGGATTGGGCACAGTATCAAAGATCTTTTAGAAACACATATTCCTCCAGGGGGTCGATTAGGGCGTGGGCATAAGGGTCTTTATGACACAATCAATAATTCGCTTCATTTTCAATTAGGTCTTGCTCTAGCCTCTTTAGGGGTTATTACTTCCTTAGTAGCTCAACACATGTACTCTTTACCTGCTTATGCATTCATAGCACAAGACTTTACTACTCAAGCTGCGTTATATACTCATCACCAATACATCGCAGGGTTTATCATGACAGGAGCCTTTGCTCATGGAGCTATATTCTTCATTAGAGATTACAATCCAGAACAGAATGAGGATAATGTATTGGCAAGAATGTTAGACCACAAAGAAGCTATCATATCTCATTTAAGTTGGGCCAGCCTGTTTCTTGGGTTCCATACCTTGGGCCTTTATGTTCATAACGATGTTATGCTCGCTTTTGGTACTCCGGAAAAACAAATCTTGATTGAACCTATATTTGCCCAATGGATACAATCCGCTCATGGTAAGACTTCATATGGGTTCGATGTACTCTTATCTTCAACGAATGGCCCAGCATTCAATGCAGGTCGAAGCATATGGTTACCGGGCTGGTTGAATGCTGTTAATGAGAATAGTAATTCACTCTTCTTAACAATAGGTCCTGGGGACTTCTTGGTTCAT
>PYDT01000233.1:70000-75000 GCA_004837865.1 Musa balbisiana
GGATTCGACTTCCCCTGGGGGTACTACGAAAGGAAGTTGATCATGGATTATCAATAAGCCTAGAAGGAATTCTTCCTGGGTCGATGCCCGAGCGGTTAATGGGGACGGACTGTAAATTCGTTGGCGATATGTCTACGCTGGTTCAAATCCAGCTCGGCCCAAAAATTCGCCGCTCCATGAATATGATATAACCAATGATATAACCAATTTGTCCCCCAGAAACAAAAATACCTGATCCGTAAAAGAGAAAGAGTCCATTTTTGTTTCTCTATCCATGTTTTTCTCATTCGTTCTGATCTTTTCTTTCTAACGATCTAGATTCATAATACTTAATCAAAGCAAAGATTATGAAAGGAAAAATCGTTTTTTCTCAATGAAAGGTTGATTATCCATTTTTGGCAATAAAAAAAAATAAACACAGGTTACTAGTAATCCGTGTCACTTTCACTATAGTCCATATCTATGTGTTCTATGTGTATATGATATCGTGTATATGATATCAGTTAGTATATCATTCGTGTCTCTGTTACAACGCGACGAAGAAAATGTTTTTCTGAAACCATTAAGAATATGTATACCATACACCTCGCTGGGATTGTAGTTCAATTGGTCAGAGCACCGCCCTGTCAAGGCGGAAGCTGCGGGTTCGAGCCCCGTCAGTCCCGAACTAGGATCCGACCGATGAATGGAGAAATGAATTTCTCTATTTTCCGTGAAAAAGGAGACAGGGAGCAAGATCTAATCCCCAGTGGAGATCCTTATTTCTTTTGTTTTTCATTTCGCATTTATCATCAGACAAATACAGGAATTTCCATTTATTCCACTAGTGCCGAGTGATAAGGGAGAGACATAACATATATAGATTCGTACAATCGGTGGTATTCCTATATTTAGTATTTTAAGAGATACTCGTCTGACTTTCTTTTTCGATTTTCTTGATAAATGAAATAGAATAGAGTGCTCCTATTTTTACCGAGAGTACATACGCAAATTGTATTCGTTTATTGTACAATACATAATGAACTTAACATAATTACCTCGACAGAGTACTTGTCAGGTTAAACGACAACCCTTTTTAGCTTCGACTTTGTTTGTGTATCCTCAATGACTAATTGGAAACAATCTATCTCATTCTCATTTAAATTGCACACTTAATTTTTGATGTATGCCTTCCAGTCCCAATCGAAGAAAGAGATACTAATCAAATAAAAGAAAAGACCAAGCAACGTTCCTTTTTATTAAATTTGTTGGAATTATATTAGATCTTTTATACTTAACCCGTCCTTTTTCCATCTCACTTCTACTCTTTGGATCTGTGTGTGATTCATAGAATACCAGTCATATAATACCTCATAATTGTATGTACATAATTGTATGTATAAGTATAACGAAGGAGGAGTATATAAGGAAGACGGTAGGGTTATTTATAGAAAAGAAAAAGTGGAAAAGGATGCAAATTCAATGGGATTCTTTATTGGATCAGGAGTCCCATTTCAGATTTAGTATGGATAAAGGATCTTCCTATGTTATACTATTCAATTCTCGACGATGAATCGATTTGATAGATCAGATATTGTTATTCATAATATTGATCCGATTCAGTATCATCAGGATGCAATTCATCCCATTGAATTTAAAGGAATCAAATTTCTCATCTCTATGGGATTAGATCCCGAGTTATTGCGAAGTAAAAAAACAATGAGATTATGGAAGTAAATATTCTCGCATTTATTGCTACTGCACTGTTCATTCTAGTTCCTACTGCCTTTTTACTTATCATCTACGTAAAAACAGTCAGTCAAAATGATTAATTTGACTGAAACTTGATTTATTAGTTCTTATCAATGATTGAATAAATGAAAGAAACGGATTCAAACTCCAAGTCTTAAATGAAATGATCTGTCTGGAATCATAAGTATCTGAGATAATAAGTATCTGAGATAGTAGTATCTGAGCCGAGATAGTATGGTATAGTATTTATTATCCTATTAATGATTTTCATAGAAAGTTGTACTGTATACAGATATAGGCTTTTATATAGAGAAAGCCTATATCTAGGTCAATATACAATATGTATGTACATAGATTAGATGTATATCTAAATAGTACATCAAAATAACAGTCCAATTCTATTATTTTTTTGGCTACATTTACTTGTGTGGATTTCGATCAATTCAAAATAATTGAAGGCCAACTCTTCTAATTCCTGGTTTTCTTAGAATTTATATATATATAGGTATAGGTCCCGAGATCTATCAAAGGAATCAATGGAGCAAGACAAAAATAGTATGGGCATATTCTACTATAAATTAAATTAAATAAAAAAAAGATAAAAGAAAACGAAACCAAAGAAAAGAATCTTTTTCTTTTTTTAGATTTCCCATCTCAAGAAGTCATTGCTTGATCCATTAACAGATGATCTGCGGAGTTCTATTCCATGATAACTTCTTCAGATTTGAAAAAGAAGTAGATTAATAGAGTAGACCTTCCCAATTTTTTATGCTTAAACATGACATGAGATGAGTCAAAAAAAGCATAAAAAAATCTCTAGGAGTCTAAAAAAAAGGTGAAATGCGCGATATGTGGATCGCTCAACGGAAGAAAGATCTAATCTTATTATGTGTAGAACCTCTTTGGACAACAACTAGTCATTTCCAATAGAAAGTATGTATTGTCGTAATCTAATATAATTAGAATAGCGGAACGGCTTTCTCTTCTCTTAGAACAGTAAAAGTAAAGAAAGAGGGAAACAAATAAAGAAAAAAAGAAAAAACCAATTTCAGATTTTTTCTTTTTGTAATATCCATAATTCTGGTAAGAGCTGGTTTATCAAAATAGAATATTTAGGAAGAATTCGGTTGGAAAAAATTTCCTATCATGCGTAGATTTAGGTTTCGAAATACAACTATAGTAATCATTCATTCTTTGATCGAATGGTTATTATTCATTATTGTATTTTCTTATTCATTACTGTATTTCAGTATAATTTTGAAACAGAGACATTCTTTTTTTAAAGCTTTGCAAAACGATCAATTAAACAATTGATAGAATTCAATTACTCAATCGATTACTCGATTAGTAGTACCCCTAGAGTCCACTCCTTCCCCATACTACGAGTGAGAGGGAAAATGTAAAGACTACCATTAAAGCAGCCCAAGCGAGACTTACTATATCCATATAAATTATGTCTCCTATCTCTATGAAGGAATTATTCCATTATTGATCAATAATCATAGTGGAATCAATGGCACAGAGTCAAAATGGAATTCTGACTTAACTTAAGGCTATTGATGAACCAATCCAATGAATCTACTCGTAACAAGATTATAAGATTTCTGGTAGAATCGGGAAGCATTAAGCATAAATACAATACACACACCTTTTCTCGGAAAATGAAATAGCAAAGGAATACTCCTATCCCAATGGAACATGTAGGAGTACTAAGACCTATTGTTTGTTACCCTTTTTCATAAGCAAAAGACATCAAAATATACCATCAAGATAGATAACTATCTATCAGATACCTCTATTTCCTATTTGATCTAAGCCTTACTGTTTTTTTTGTGAAAGAATGGGGAGACACCATCACCAGTATTACATACATTCTTTCTTTTTTTCGTAATCCCCCTATCCTACACGGGCAAAGAAATTTTTTTGTTTCTTCAACTTTTACTTTTACTCTTTACTCAATAAGAGCCGACCAACTATCCTGATTGAATGTTTGAGTACTCAGAGACTCTCGTGAGTCTGGATACAAAGTATCTTCAGTCCTTTCCACAACTTCTAAATTGATTTCCCATCAGCCTATCCA
This sequence comes from Musa balbisiana, assembly GCA_004837865.1. Classification (NCBI taxonomy): domain Eukaryota; kingdom Viridiplantae; phylum Streptophyta; class Magnoliopsida; order Zingiberales; family Musaceae; genus Musa; species Musa balbisiana. The sequence goes on from PYDT01000233.1 coordinate 73,812, forward strand.
ATCGAATTCCAGACAGAGTCAGTAGACACAACGGTGGTAGTGTAAGATAATTAGGAATTCTTGATAGTCTTTCGTACAATCTCTTCTTCAATCCTAGTAGCAAAAATGGAGTGTCCTTTAGGAACCTTTGGATACCAAGATTTCCGACCTCTTACTTTCGTAGTTTTGAATCCCAGAATTTACTTTCACTATTTATTTATTCTATTTATAACTCTTTATTTATTCTACTTTTATTTATTCTACTTATAAAATAAATGTCCGAACCAATCATAATCATATTAAAATCATAATCATATTAAAATCATAATCATATTAAAATCATAATCATATTAAAATCATAATCATATTAAAATCATAATCATATTAAAATCATAATCATATTAAAATCATAATCATATTAAAATCATAATCATATTAAAATCATAATCATATTAAAATCATAATCATATTAAAATCATAATCATATTAAAATCATAATCATATTAAAATCATAATCATATTAAAATCATAATCATATTAAAATCATAATCATATTAAAATCATAATCATATTAAAATCATAATCATATTAAAATCATAATCATATTAAAATCATAATCATATTAAAATCATAATCATATTAAAATCATAATCATATTAAAATCATAATCATATTAAAATCATAATCATATTAAAATCATAATCATATTAAAATCATAATCATATTAAAATCATAATCATATTAAAATCATAATCATATTAAAATCATAATCATATTAAAATCATAATCATATCATATTAAAATCATAATCATATTAATAAGTAAGGCTTACTTCATCCCTATTTGTACCGGTTTGGGCCACACCCAAAGCCCGGATTTTGAGAAAAAAATTGACTTTCTTTAAAAAAAATTGACTTTCTTTATAGAACTACAGATTCTAAAAATAAAGTATCGATAGGCTTATCCTTTTGCCTCTCCTTCTCCGGGGACAGAATTCGTCGAGTTAAATCAGCAGAATAAGAAATCCCAAGTTTTTTGTTGATCAGGCGACACCCAGATTTGAACTGGGGATAAAGGATTTGCAGTCCCCCGCCTTACCACTTGGCCATGTCGCCAAACCAAATTCGATCCAAATAAGATAAAAAATAGATTTCTGGTCAAAGACTTAAAAATTAAGGGCAAATTGGAACCATTAACTATTTGTTTTGTT
>PYDT01000233.1:80000-105000 GCA_004837865.1 Musa balbisiana
GGGGCATCATGGGATAACCATCGAGGTGAGTAGGGACCTAAAGGATCGAATAGAACGATATATAGACAAGTAAATCCCTTACGGGTCCCAAAGTATTCTTTTAAGGGGATTCATCATTTGACGGGAAGTAGACTACTCAAAAATCCTACATTTTTATTTTGTCATAAGTAATTCGGAAAATTAAAGTAAAAAAAGAAGAATGAATCGTTGGTCCTTAGTGGGAACTTGAGTAAGGAGTAGTTCTTTGTTTGTAGGGTTTTTCGAACAAACTTTTAAAATAAGGAAGAATCCCCTTTTTGAGGTAACTACTTGAGCCGGATGAAAGGAAACCTTCACGTCCGATTTTAAAAGGGGGAATCCAATCCTACAGGAACCTATCTCGATTTTTCTTTTGCTAGGCCCATAGCGAAAAAACCTACTTTCTTACGATTACGAGGTTTATTCGAATATGAAATCCAATCTCGGAAATACAGCATACCACTTTTTTTTACTACCCAAGGCTTCGAGGCATTTCGAAATCGAGAAATCTCTACAGGAGCAGGTGCTATCAGAGAACAATTAGCCGATTCAGATTTGCGAATTATTACAGGTAATTCATTAGTAGAATGGAAGGAATTAGGGGAGGAGGGGTCCACTGGAAATGAATGGGAAGATAGAAAAATTAGAAGAAGAAAGGATTTTTTGGTTAGACGCATGGAATTAGCTAAACATTTTATTCGAACAAATGTAGAACCAGAATGGATGGTTTTGTGCTTATTACCAGTTCTTCCTCCCGAGTTGAGACCAATCATTCAGATAGATGGGGGTAAACTAATGAGTTCGGATATTAATGAACTCTATAGACGAGTTATCTATCGGAATAATACTCTTACCGATCTATTAGCAACAAGTAGATCTACGCCAGGGGAATTAGTAATGTGTCAGGAGAAATTGGTACAAGAGGCCGTGGATACACTTCTTGATAATGGGATCCGTGGACAACCAATGAGGGATGGTCATAATAAAGTTTACAAGTCATTTTCAGATGTAATTGAAGGCAAAGAGGGAAGATTTCGTGAGACTCTGCTTGGTAAACGTGTCGATTATTCGGGACGTTCCGTCATTGTCGTGGGTCCTTCGCTTTCATTACATCAGTGTGGATTACCTCGAGAAATAGCAATAGAGCTTTTCCAAACATTTGTAATTCGTGGTCTAATCAGACAACATGTTGCTTCTAACATAGGAATTGCTAAAAGTAAAATTCGGGAAAAAGAACCCATTGTATGGGAAATACTTCAAGAAGTTATGCGGGGGCATCCTGTATTATTGAATAGAGCACCCACCCTGCACAGATTAGGCATACAGGCGTTCCAACCCTTTTTAGTGGAGGGACGCGCTATTTGTTTACATCCATTAGTTTGTAAGGGCTTCAATGCAGACTTTGATGGGGATCAAATGGCTGTTCATGTACCTTTATCTTTGGAAGCTCAAGCGGAGGCTCGTTTACTTATGTTTTCTCATATGAATCTCTTGTCTCCAGCTATTGGGGATCCTATTTCCGTACCAACTCAAGATATGCTTATCGGACTCTATTTATTAACGATCGGGAATCGTCGAGGTATTTGTGCAAATAGGTATAATCCATATAGATATAGTTGCGGAAACTACCAAAATAAAAAGGTTGACAATAAAAAAAATGACTATAGGTATACGAAAAAGAAAGAACCCTATTTTTCTAGTTCCTATGATGCACTTGGAGCTTATCAACAGAAACGAATTAGTTTAGATAGTCCTTTGTGGCTCCGATGGAGACTAGATCAACGTGTCATTGGCTCAAGAGAAGTTCCCATCGAAGTTCAATATGAATCTTTGGGTACTTATCATGAGATTTATGGGCACTATCTAATAGAAGGAAGTGTAACAAAGGAAATCCGTTGTATATACATTCGAACTACTCTTGGTCATATTTCTTTTTATCGGGAAATAGAAGAAGCCATACAGGGGTTTTGTCGAGCCTACTCATACGCTATCTAAACTAAGAAATCAGATTAGGCGATGTTCGTGCCCATGGGAATTCGGGTCTCCCCAATTTCACTGGTATCATAATTTCTTAATTTCTGCGTGAATCAAGATTGAGATTGAGGAAAGGAAGTTTTCGAATCACTAACTCAGGTCCATTGTCGAATCCTACTTAGCAGAATAAATATAAGAGGTACTGTACTTATGGCAGAACGGGCCGATCTGGTCTTTCACAATAAAGTGATAAATGGAACTGTTATGAAACGACTTATTAGCAGGTTAATAGATCATTTCGGAATGGCATATACATCACATATCTTGGATCAAGTAAAGACTTTGGGTTTCCAACAAGCCACTGCTACATCTATTTCATTAGGAATTGATGATCTTTTAACAATCCCTTCTAAGGGATGGTTAGTCCAAGACGCTGAACAACAAAGTTTTATTTTGGATAAACACCATCATTATGGGAATGTACACGCGGTAGAAAAATTACGTCAATCCATTGAGATATGGTATGCTACAAGTGAATATTTGAGACAAGAAATGAATCCTAATTTTCGGATGACTGATCCTTCTAATCCAGTATATCTAATGTCCTTTTCGGGAGCTAGAGGAAATGCATCTCAGATACACCAATTAGTAGGTATGAGAGGATTAATGTCGGATCCCCAAGGACAAATGATTGATTTACCCATTCAAAGCAATTTACGTGAAGGACTTTCTTTGACAGAATATATAATTTCCTGTTATGGAGCCCGCAAAGGAGTTGTAGATACTGCTGTACGAACATCAGATGCTGGATACCTCACACGTAGACTTGTTGAAGTAGTTCAACATATTATTGTACGTAGAACAGATTGTGGCACTATCCGAGGTATTTCCGTGAGTCCTCGAAATGGGATGACGGAAAAAATTTTTGTCCAAACACTAATTGGTCGTGTATTAGCAGACGATATATATATCGGTCTACGATGCCTTGCCACTCGAAATCAAGATATTGGGATTGGACTTGTCAATCGATTCATAACCTTTCGAGCACAACCAATATATATTCGAACCCCCTTTACTTGCAGGAGTACATCTTGGATCTGCCAATTATGTTATGGTCGGAGTCCTACTCATGGCGACCTGGTCGAATTGGGAGAAGCTGTAGGTATTATTGCGGGTCAATCAATTGGGGAACCAGGAACTCAACTAACATTAAGAACTTTTCATACCGGTGGAGTATTCACAGGCGGTACTGCCGAGCATGTACGAGCTCCTTCTAATGGAAAAATAAAATTCAATGAGGATTTGGTTCATCCCACACGTACCCGTCATGGGCATCCTGCTTTTCTATGTTCTATAGACTTGTATGTAACTATTGAGAGTCGGGATATTCTACATAATGTAAATATTCCACCAAAAAGTTTTATTTTAGTTCAAAATAATCAATATGTAGAATCAGAACAAGTGATTGCTGAGATTCGTGCTGGAACGTCCACTTTTCATTTTAAAGAGAAGGTACGAAAACATATTTATTCTGAATCAGAGGGAGAAATGCACTGGAGTACCGATGTCCACCATGCACCTGAATATACATATGGTAATGTTCATCTATTATCAAAAACGAGTCATTTATGGATATTAGCGGGAGGTCCGTGCAGATCGAGTATAGTGTCTTTTTCGCTCCACAAGGATCAAGATCAAATGAATGTTTATTCTTTTTCTGTCGAAGAAAGATATATCTCCGACCTATCAATGACTAATGGTCGAATAAGACATAAATTGTTGGATACTTCTGGTAAAAAAGATAAGAAAATTATTGACTATTCAATAAGACCTGATCAAACGATGTCTAATGGTCATTGGAATTTCATATATCCTTCTATTATCCAAGGGAATTCTTATTTCTTGGCGAAAAAGCGAAGAAATAGATTCATCATCCCATTACAATACAATCAAGAACGAGAGAAAGAACTAATACCCTGTTTTGGTATTTCGATCGAAATACCAAAACAGGGTATTTTACGTAGAAATAGTATTCTTGCTTATTTTGATGATCCACGATACAGAAGAAGCAATTCGGGAATTACTAAATATGGAACCGTAGAGGTCAATTCAATCATAAAAAAAGAGGATTTGATTGAGTATCGAGGACCAAAAGAATTTAGTCCGAAATACCAAACGAAAGTAGATCGGTTTTTTTTCATTCTCGAAGAAGTGCATATCTTACCCGGATCTTCGTCGATAATGGTCCGGAACAATAGTATCATTGGAGTAGATACACAACTCGCTTTAAATACAAGAAGTCGAGTAGGCGGATTAGTCCGAGTGGAGAGAAAAAAAAAAAATATTGAACTAAAAATATTTTCCGGAGATATTTATTTTCCTGGAGAGGCAGATAAGATATCCAGGCACAGCGGCATTTTGATACCACCGGAAACAGAAAAAAAAATTTCTAAGGAATCAAAAAAATGGAAAAATTGGATCTATGTCCAACGGATCACACCTACCAAGAAAAAGTATTTTGTTTTGGTTCGACCCGTAGTCACATATGAAATAGCTGATGGCATAAATTTAGCAACACTTTTTCCTCAAGATCTCCTGCGGGAAAAGGATAATGTCCAACTTAGAGTTGTCAATTATATCCTTCATGGAAATGGCAAGTCAATTCGAGGAATTTCTCACACAAGTATTCAATTAGTTCGGACTTGCTTAGTATTGAATTGGGATCAAGAGCAAAAAGGTTCTCCGGAAGAGGTTCACGCTTCCTTTGTTGAGGTAAGAACAAATGATCTGATTCGAGATTTCATAAGAATTGAGTTAGTCAAGTCCACTATTTCGTATACCGGAAAAAGATATGATAGGGCAAGTTCAGGATTGATTTCCGATAATGGATTAGATCGCACAAATATCAATCCTTTTTTTTACAAGGCCAGGATTCAATCACTTACCCAACATCAAGGTACTATTGGTACATTGTTAAATCGAAATAAGGAATGCCAATCTTTGATAATTTTGTCATCATCCAATTGTTTTCGAATTGGCCCATTCAATGGTTCAAAATATAACAATATGACAAAAGAATCGGATCCCATAATCCCAATTAAGGATTTGCTGGGTCCCTTAGGCACTATTGTACCTAAAATAGCAAATTTCTATTCATCTTACCATTTAATAACTTATAATCAGATCTTGTTAAAGAAATATTTGCTACTTGACAATTTTCAACAGACTTTCCAAGTACTTCAAGTACTTAAATACTGTTTAATAGATGAAAATAGGAGGATTTATAATCCCGATCCATGCAGTAACATCATTTTGAATCCATTCCATTTGAATTGGCACTTTCTCCATCACGATTATTGGGAAGAGACATCTACAAAAATTAGTATTGGACAATTTTTTTGTGAAAATGTATGTCTATTCAAATACGAACCACACGTAGAAAAATCTGGTCAGATCATAATTGTTCATGTTGACTCCTTAGTTATAAGATCGGCTAAGCCCTATTTGGCCACTCCAGGAGCTACTGTTCATGGCCATTATGGAGAAATCTTTTACGAAGGAGATACATTAGTTACATTTATATATGAAAAATCGAGATCTGGTGACATAACGCAAGGTCTTCCAAAAGTGGAACAAATCTTAGAAGTACGTTCTATTGATTCAATATCGATGAACCTCGAAAGGAGAGTTGAAGGTTGGAACGAAGGTATACCAAAAATTCTTGGAATCCCCTGGGGATTCTTGATTCAAGCGGAGCTAACCATAGTTCAAAGTCGTATCTCTTTGGTTAATAAAATCCAAAAGGTTTATCGATCCCAGGGGGTACAGATCCATAATAGACATATAGAGATTATTGTACGTCAAGTAACATCAAAAGTGTTGGTTTCAGAAGATGGAATGTCTAATGTTTTTTCACCTGGGGAATTAATCGGATTGTTGCGAGCGGAACGAGCGGGGCGTGCTTTGGACGAAGCGATATCTTATCGGGCAATCCTATTGGGAATAACGAGGGCATCTTTGAATACTCAAAGTTTCATATCCGAAGCAAGTTTTCAAGAAACCGCTCGAGTTTTAGCAAAAGCTGCTCTACGGGGTCGTATTGATTGGTTGAAAGGCCTGAAAGAGAACGTTGTTCTGGGTGGGATTATACCTGTTGGTACCGGATTCAAAAAATTAGTGCACCGTTCAAGGCAAGACAAGAGCATTTATTTGGAAATCAAAAGAAAGAATCTATTCGATTTGGAAATGAGAGATATTTTGTTACACCATAGAGAATTATTTTGTTCTTACGTCCCATTTCCATGAGACATCAGAACAATCGTTTACGCGATTTCATGATTCCTAAGAGCAGATTCTTTTACTTTAACTATCTTTTCACTTTTAACTATCTGTCTTTTAACTTAACTATCTGGTCCGAGTATTGATTTGGTAAAAAAAAATAAGTAATTAAAAGACATTAATGGTTTGTACCATGTATCAACGGTTAATTCCCGGTAGAAGGTTCCATCGGAACAATTATTTATTTCAAAGTACCTCGTCTCTTTGTTAAAAAGTTAAAAAAAAAAAGAAAAAACAAAAAGGAAGTGTGGGGAAAAATGACAAGAAGATATTGGAACATCAATTTGGAAGAGATGATGGAGGCCGGAGTTCATTTTGGTCATGGTACTAAGAAATGGAATCCTAGAATGGCCCCTTACATCTCTGCAAAGCGTAAAGGTATTCATATTACAAATCTCACTAGAACGGCTCGTTTTTTATCAGAAGCCTGTGATTTAGTTTTTGATGCAGCAAGTAGGGGAAAAAACTTCTTAATTGTTGGTACCAAAAATAAAGCAGCGGATTCAGTAGCATCAGCTGCAATAAGGGCCCGGTGTCATTATGTTAATAAAAAATGGCTCGGTGGTATGTTAACGAATTGGTCTACTACGGAAACGAGACTTCAAAAGTTCAGGGATTTAAGAGCAGAACAAAAGATGGGGAAACTCAACCGTCTTCCCAAAAGAGATGCCGCAATGTTGAAGAGAAAATTATCTGCCTTGCAAACATATCTCGGCGGTATCAAATATATGACGGGATTGCCTGATATTGTGATCATCGTTGATCAGCAAGAAGAATATATGGCTCTTCGAGAATGTGTAATTTTAGGGATTCCGACGATTTGTTTAATCGATACAAATTGTGACCCCGATCTCGCAGATATTTCGATCCCAGCCAATGATGACGCTATAGCTTCAATCCGATTGGTTCTTAACAAATTAGTATCCGCAATTTGTGAGGGCCGTTGTAGCTATATAAGAAATCGTTGATTATGATTAAGAATAATTAGTTAATTATTTTGGGATTTTATAGATTTATTGGATCGGTTACTATTCTTGAATTAAAAAAAGAAAAAACAAAATGGAAATGTGGGCATATTGATAATATGTTATGATGTTATGTGATTTCTTGGTATCCTATGTAATTTCTTGATATCCTAAATATACGATTGATGAATACAATTAGTGATTCAAGTTGGTGAGTTGAGAAAGAGATGGTTGCATCAAAATAATTTCTTTTTTGAAGTTCAATTTTTGTTAGAGGACCATATGAATGTTATACCATGTTCCATTAAAACACTCAAGGGGTTATACGATATATCGGGTGTAGAAGTAGGCCAACATTTCTATTGGCAAATAGGAGGTTTACAAGTCCATGCCCAAGTACTTATCACTTCTTGGGTAGTAATTGCTATCTTATTAGGTTCGGTGATCCTAGCTGTTCGGAATCCACAAACCATTCCGACCGGCGGTCAGAATTTCTTCGAATATGTCCTTGAATTTATTCGAGACTTGAGCAAAACCCAGATTGGAGAAGAATATGGTCCTTGGGTTCCCTTTATTGGAACTATGTTCCTATTTATTTTTGTTTCTAACTGGTCAGGCGCTCTTTTACCTTGGAAAATTATACAGTTACCTCATGGGGAGTTAGCTGCGCCCACGAATGATATAAATACTACTGTTGCTTTAGCTTTACTCACGTCAGTCGCATATTTTTATGCGGGTCTTAGCAAAAAAGGATTGGGTTATTTTGGGAAATACATTCAACCAACTCCAATACTTTTACCAATTAACATCCTAGAAGATTTCACAAAACCCTTATCTCTTAGTTTTCGACTTTTCGGGAATATATTGGCTGATGAATTAGTAGTTGTCGTTCTTGTTTCTTTAGTCCCTTCAGTAGTTCCTATACCTGTCATGTTTCTTGGATTATTTACAAGTGGTATTCAAGCTCTTATTTTTGCAACGTTAGCTGCGGCTTATATAGGTGAATCCATGGAGGGTCATCATTGACTAGCTTTCAAAATAGTCTTTTTATTATTATTATTAAGTAAGTTTATCCCAATTCTTGCATGGTTCAAGATAATCCAATTGGTTGGGGAACATAATAACGTATTACTATATGACTTAGAGTTTTAGGAGAAAAGATGGACGGTATTACAGAATTGTAAAAAAAAAGAAGGGTTGGGAGGTTATACTAGATGTATGTAATGTCTATAAGCTCGGACCCCGTCTATGTTCTAGGAAGATTCTAGAATCCGATTTAATCTAAAAAAAATGCGGGTGGTTACGTTTTTACGTTATGGAAGAAACAAATATATATGTCATATTAGAATGACATTAGATATCATTAGTTATATAAGGCTATCCCTATCATCCTATATAACATCACTATATTACATAATTACATGCTAGTACTTAATTACATACTATTACTATATACATACTATTACTATTTTTATAATCATAACTTCTACTCTGTAATCATAATAATCCTATACATACTATAATCCTATAATAATAATATAATATAATAATATAATAAATATAATAATAAATAAATAAATAAATATAAGTAAATAAATATAAGTAATAAAATAAGTATTAGTTAACATTAATAATTAGTTTAATATTAGTTTAATAGCTAATATTAATATTCATATGTAAAATATCTAAGTATCAATAAGTATTAGTTAATATAATCATTTATAATTATATTATCGATAATTATTGGTATTAATTATTACTATATATTGATATTGGTACTACTACATACTTTATATTACTACATATTGATATATTGATATTGATTTGTATTGGTATTAATTTTATTGGTATTAATTTGATTGATATTGATTGCAGCTCACACTGCATTTAGTCACACTCCATTTAGACGGATTTCAATATCAGTCCTTCTATTTTGTCTGTGATTGTGGATTGAATGAACAAAGAGATGAACTCAAGAATGGTGTAGTAAAGAACGAAGAATTAAATGAAAGAGTGGTTCGAAACAAAGAAATACAATAGTTAGAACTGTATGCATATGGATTTACAAAAACTCCATTATGGGTAAAAACGAGATAGTTGTGATGATTCTGCTCAGTAATTTAGTAATATTATCATTTCAATTCGGAGTTTTTAGTTACTTCGGACCGCTGGATCTAATGAAAAAATGAGTAATAATTCATTGGTTGATTGTATCATTAACCATTTCTTTTTTTTTGTGCGAGGAACTTACCATGAATCCACTGATTTCTGCCGCTTCCGTTATTGCTGCTGGATTGGCCGTGGGGCTTGCTTCTATTGGACCTGGAGTTGGTCAAGGTACTGCTGCAGGCCAAGCTGTAGAAGGTATTGCGAGACAACCAGAAGCAGAGGGTAAAATACGAGGACTTTATTGCTTAGTCTAGCTTTTATGGAAGCTTTAACACTTTACGGACTGGTTCGTGGCGTTAGCGCTTTTATTTGCGAATCCTTTTGTTTAATCCTAGAAATAAATAGAAAAAGTACCTTACATACTTTTTCTTATTTTATTAACTTTAACTTGTAAACTTGGATTGCCCTTTGCTCTTCGAATTATATTTACACTTTACTTATAAATTACTTATTTGTTGATACGATACGCCATGAAGGGCTGATTTGAGGATAGGATTCCCAATTCGCTTGCTTTCTTCCTTTCTGTCCTTAGCTAGTATGCATAATTTTCTTAGTCATATTTTAGAGATCTATTTTTCTCTTTTCATCATTTTTGAAAGATTTCCTCATTTATTCGTCCTTGGTATTTCTTCTAGCCTTCCCTTAATGTGCTTTTCAATGTGATAGAAATTCCATAATTTAAATCCTTTTCTATGGATGACTTTTTTGGGGTCTAAGAGATCTATTACAAGGGTAAAAGAATGTTTTTTACTATCAAGTTTTTATACAAAGAATGAGAAATCATTAAGGATTTTGTATTCTATGCCTTATTAAATGATTTCCATTGGACTTTTCTCTACATGAATTAATTATTCCAAACACGTTCTTTATTATGTAACTATCGTATCTTTGTTAAGAGTCCCTTGCAACTGTTTGAAAACCTATTCTCCCTTCTATGATTCCAGAATAGTTTTGTTTCTGTGATAATGTTCTTATGTTCAGGAGCTGCCAACTCTCTTTTTTTTTTATTCTAAAGGTATAAACCCTTATACATGACAAAAATTGATTTGANTGTAGTCAAGATAATTTGATCCATCCAGCTGCACTTTATTATGGTATTATAGGAGAAATAGGAAAAAGGTGCACGATCTCGACGAATTACTTCTGAATAAATTAAGAAATCATATGTAAGAACCATCGCATTTCGTGACTTATTGGTAAATCCACTTTGATTCTCTATCAACCAATAATGTGAGACCATTAACATGGTTAAAGCTAAATTGTTTAAAGTCCAGGTAAAACATGGTACTCTTTCTACCACTTCTACCACTACGTTAGTAACGAAATGGTTAAAAAAAATAGTTGGTAATTTATTTGATTTGATATAGAACACTCATATCGATAAAAGAATTTTAACCATTTACTAGAAAAATGAGCACTTTGCTTTTTTTATCTAATGCCGAAATGACGACCTATGTATAAAAAAAGAGGAATTTTTGGACTTGAAGAAACAAATAAAAAATATAATAATTATTATTTTCATTTTTAAAAAATAAAAAATGAATAGAATTCTAAAAATTTAAATGATAAATAAAATACAAAACAATATAAATAAAATACAAATAAAGAAACAACTTTGCTGACAATTCTAGATTTTTGTCTGGTCTAGTCGGAAGAGTCCTCCTGATATTCTGGTCTTGTATCAGTTTTGACATCTTTGAATACAAACAGAAAAGAGAGGGTAGGCTCATTACATTAAAAAAGATATGGGAATACCCATACCATAAATAAAATAAATAATTGAGCGTGAGAGCCAAATGAATCGAAAGATTCATGTTTGGTTCGGGAAGAGATCATGGAAGTTTTGAAATTAATGGTAAGATAATCTACTTTCATTAAATGATTTATTAGATAATCGAAAACAGAGGATTTTGAATACTATTCGAAATTCGGAAGAATTACGTAAAGGGGCCATTGAGCAGCTCGAAAGAGCCCGGGCTCGCTTACGTAAAGTGGAAATGGAAGCAGATGAGTATCGAATGAATGGATACTCTGAAATAGAACGAGAAAAACAAAATTTGATTAATGCCACTAGTAATAGTTTGGAACAATTAGAAAATTACAAAAATGAAACCCTTCAGTTTGAACAACAAAGAGCGATTAATCAGGTCCGACAACGAGTTTTCCAACAAGCCTTACAAGGAGCTCTAGGAACTCTGAATAGTTGCTTGAATAGCGAGTTACATTTCCGTACGATCCGTGCTAATATTGGCATTCTCGGGGCCATGCAAGAAATAACTGATTAGCCCTTCTTTTTTTAGTTATAGTTTAGGCATTATTTTTTTCTTTTCCTTCCTAAAAAGAATAAAGAAACACTAATGGTAACCCTTCGAGCCGACGAAATTAGTAATATTATTCGTGAGCGTATTGAACAATATAGTAGAGAAATAAAGATTGTGAATACCGGTACCGTACTTCAAGTAGGCGACGGAATTGCTCGTGTTCATGGTCTTGATGAAGTAATGGCAGGTGAATTAGTAGAGTTTCAAGAGGGTACAATAGGCATTGCTCTGAATTTGGAATCAAATAATGTTGGCGTTGTATTAATGGGTGATGGTTTGATGATACAAGAGGGAAGTTCTGTAAAAGCAACAGGACGAATTGCTCAGATACCTGTGAGTGAGGGTTATTTGGGTCGTGTTATAAATGCTCTGGCTAAACCTATTGATGGGAGAGGTGAAATTTCAGCTTCTGAATCTCGGTTAATTGAATCTCCTGCCCCAGGTATTATTTCTAGACGTTCTGTATATGAGCCTCTTCAAACGGGGCTTATTGCCATTGATTCGATGATCCCTATAGGACGCGGTCAGCGAGAATTAATTATTGGGGACAGACAGACCGGCAAAACAGCCGTAGCCACAGATACGATTCTCAATCAAAAAGGTCAAAATGTAATATGTGTTTATGTAGCTATTGGTCAAAAAGCATCTTCTGTGGCTCAGGTAGTGACTACTTTCCGGGAAAAGGGGGCGATGGAATATACTATTGTGGTAGCCGAAACGGCGGATTCACCTGCTACATTACAATACCTCGCTCCTTATACGGGAGCGGCTCTGGCTGAGTTTTTTATGTATCGTGGACAACATACTTTAATAATTTATGATGATCTCTCCAAACAGGCACAAGCTTATCGCCAAATGTCTCTTCTATTAAGAAGACCTCCCGGTCGTGAAGCTTATCCAGGAGATGTTTTTTATTTGCATTCACGACTTTTGGAAAGAGCCGCTAAATCAAATTCTAGTTTAGGTGAAGGAAGTATGACCGCTTTACCGATAGTTGAGACTCAATCTGGAGACGTTTCAGCTTATATTCCTACTAATGTAATTTCCATTACAGATGGACAAATATTCTTATCTGCCGATCTATTCAATGCTGGAATCCGACCTGCTATTAATGTGGGTATTTCCGTTTCTAGAGTAGGATCCGCAGCTCAAATTAAAGCCATGAAACAAGTAGCCGGCAAATCAAAATTGGAACTAGCGCAATTCACAGAGTTAGAAGCCTTTGCACAATTCGCTTCTGATCTCGATAAAGCTACTCAGAATCAATTGGCAAGAGGTCAACGATTACGCGAGTTGCTTAAACAATCCCAATCAGACCCTCTCGCAGTGGAAGAACAGATAGCTACTATTTATACCGGAGCGAATGGATATCTTGATCCGCTAGAAATTGGACAGGTAAAGAAATTTCTCAGTCAGTTACGTAGCTACTTAAAAAACAATAAACCTAAATTCCAAGAAATTATATCTTCTACCAAGACATTCACCGAGGAAGTAGAATTTCTTTTGAAGGAAGCTATTCAAGAACAGATCGAACTGTTTTTACTTCAGGAACAAACATAAATTTTTTACTTTTATTCTATTCTTGGTATATTCTATTCTTAGTACAAGAGTAATCATTGAGAAATAGTTCTGATTCGAATGATTCAAAAAGGGTTTCTTGGTATAGCCATTTTAAAAATAGATGGAAATAAATTGCGTCCAATAGGATTTGAACCTATACCAAAGGTTTAGAAGACCTCTGTCCTATCCATTAGACAATGGACGCTTTTCATTCCTATTTTATTTTTTTGTATTCTTACTTTCTTTTGTTCGGATAAAAAATAAAATTACACGGAAAATATTTTAGGGAATAAAAAAGAATGCATATCTAAATTGATGGTGCATGTATGTATAATACATAATAAGATGTATAATACATAATAAGATGTATAATACATAATAAGATGTATAATACATAATAAGAAATATAATACATAATAAGATGTATAATACATAATAAGATGTATAATACATAATAAGATGTATAATACATAATAAGATGTATAATACATAATAAGATGTATAATACATAATAAGATGTATAATACATAATAAGATGTATAATACATAATAAGATGTATAATACATAATAAGATGTATAATACATAATAAGATGTATAATACATAATAAGATGTATAATACATAATAAGATGTATAATACATAATAAGATGTATAATACATAATAAGATGTATAATACATAATAAGATGTATAATACATAATAAGATGTATAATACATAATAAGATGTATAATACATAATAAGATGTATAATACATAATAAGATGTATAATACATAATAAGATGTATAATACATAATAAGATGTATAATACATAATAAGATGTATAATACATAATAAGATGTATAATACATAATAAGATGTATAATACATAATAAGATGTATAATACATAATAAGATGTATAATACATAATAAGATGTATAATACATAATAAGATGTATAATACATAATAAGATGTATAATACATAATAAGATGTATAATACATAATAAGATGTATAATACATAATAAGATGTATAATACATAATAAGATGTATAATACATAATAAGATGTATAATACATAATAAGATGTATAATACATAATAAGATGTATAATACATAATAAGATGTATAATACATAATAAGATGTATAATACATAATAAGATGTATAATACATAATAAGATGTATAATACATAATAAGATGTATAATACATAATAAGATGTATAATACATAATAAGATGTATAATACATAATAAGATGTATAATACATAATAAGATGTATAATACATAATAAGATGTATAATACATAATAAGATGTATAATACATAATAAGATGTATAATACATAATAAGATGTATAATACATAATAAGATGTATAATACATAATAAGATGTATAATACATAATAAGATGTATAATACATAATAAGATGTATAATACATAATAAGATGTATAATACATAATAAGATGTATAATACATAATAAGATGTATAATACATAATAAGATGTATAATACATAATAAGATGTATAATACATAATAAGATGTATAATACATAATAAGATGTATAATACATAATAAGATGTATAATACATAATAAGATGTATAATACATAATAAGATGTATAATACATAATAAGATGTATAATACATAATAAGATGTATAATACATAATAAGATGTATAATACATAATAAGATGTATAATACATAATAAGATGTATAATACATAATAAGATGTATAATACATAATAAGATGTATAATACATAATAAGATGTATAATACATAATAAGATGTATAATACATAATAAGATGTATAATACATAATAAGATGTATAATACATAATAAGATGTATAATACATAATAAGATGTATAATACATAATAAGATGTATAATTATAATATTTAAGAAATTTTTTATTACATAAAAAAACCTTTAATTTGTTTTTTCTTTACTTTAATTGAAAATAAAATTTCAATTCCTTTAACCTTTAAATTTAGATTAGAATTTATTAATAATTTAAATTTTTAATTATTTTAAAATTTTTAATTATTTTAAAATTTTTAATTATTCACTTTTTATTTTTTTAAATTTCATCTGTAATGAAATCTATTTTATAATTAGTAATGAAATCTATTTTATAATTAGTAATGAAATCTATTTTATAATTAGTAATGAAATCTATTTTATAATTAGTAATGAAATCTATTTTATAATTAGTAATGAAATCTATTTTATAATTAGTAATGAAATCTATTTTATAATTAGTAATGAAATCTATTTTATAATTAGTAATGAAATCTATTTTATAATTAGTAATGAAATCTATTTTATAATTAGTAATGAAATCTATTTTATAATTAGTAATGAAATCTATTTTATAATTAGTAATGAAATCTATTTTATAATTAGTAATGAAATCTATTTTATAATTAGTAATGAAATCTATTTTATAATTAGTAATGAAATCTATTTTATAATTAGTAATGAAATCTATTTTATAATTAGTAATGAAATCTATTTTATAATTAGTAATGAAATCTATTTTATAATTAGTAATGAAATCTATTTTATAATTAGTAATGAAATCTATTTTATAATTAGTAATGAAATCTATTTTATAATTAGTAATGAAATCTATTTTATAATTAGTAATGAAATCTATTTTATAATTAGTAATGAAATCTATTTTATAATTAGTAATGAAATCTATTTTATAATTAGTAATGAAATCTATTTTATAATTAGTAATGAAATCTATTTTATAATTAGTAATGAAATCTATTTTATAATTAGTAATGAAATCTATTTTATAATTAGTAATGAAATCTATTTTATAATTAGTAATGAAATCTATTTTATAATTAGTAATGAAATCTATTTTATAATTAGTAATGAAATCTATTTTATAATTAGTAATGAAATCTATTTTATAATTAGTAATGAAATCTATTTTATAATTAGTAATGAAATCTATTTTATAATTAGTAATGAAATCTATTTTATAATTAGTAATGAAATCTATTTTATAATTAGTAATGAAATCTATTTTATAATTAGTAATGAAATCTATTTTATAATTAGTAATGAAATCTATTTTATAATTAGTAATGAAATCTATTTTATAATTAGTAATGAAATCTATTTTATAATTAGTAATGAAATCTATTTTATAATTAGTAATGAAATCTATTTTATAATTAGTAATGAAATCTATTTTATAATTAGTAATGAAATCTATTTTATAATTAGTAATGAAATCTATTTTATAATTAGTAATGAAATCTATTTTATAATTAGTAATGAAATCTATTTTATAATTAGTAATGAAATCTATTTTATAATTAGTAATGAAATCTATTTTATAATTAGTAATGAAATCTATTTTATAATTAGTAATGAAATCTATTTTATAATTAGTAATGAAATCTATTTTATAATTAGTAATGAAATCTATTTTATAATTAGTAATGAAATCTATTTTATAATTAGTAATGAAATCTATTTTATAATTAGTAATGAAATCTATTTTATAATTAGTAATGAAATCTATTTTATAATTAGTAATGAAATCTATTTTATAATTAGTAATGAAATCTATTTTATAATTAGTAATGAAATCTATTTTATAATTAGTAATGAAATCTATTTTATAATTAGTAATGAAATCTATTTTATAATTAGTAATGATTTTATCGAAAACTTACAGCAGCTTGCCAAACAAAGGCTAAGAGAAAAAAGAGGACAGGTATGACAGGCATAACATCTACGATTGGATTGAAAACGGCATAAGCTTCAGGCAATTTGGCAAAGAAAAAACTATTCGAATAAAGGACAGAATTAAGACAGATACAGATTAAGCTAAAGATATTAAACATAACAAACATTTCGTTCTTGTAGATTAGATAATTTTATTTTGATTGAGTTATTTTTATAAGGGAAAAATGAAAAAGGCAAGTCAAAAAATCCTTCTTTTTTTTTTGAACTCTCCCAAATCAAAAATCCTTCTTTTTTTTTTGAACTCTCCCAAATCAAAAATCCTTCTTTTTTTTTTGAACTCTCCCAAATCAAAAATCCTTCTTTTTTTTTTGAACTCTCCCAAATCAAAAATCCTTCTTTTTTTTTTGAACTCTCCCAAATCAAAAATCCTTCTTTTTTTTTTGAACTCTCCCAAATCAAAAATCCTTCTTTTTTTTTTGAACTCTCCCAAATCAAAAATCCTTCCTTCCATTCTCAAATGAGAATACAAGGAATTCTACTTTCATACATTATCTTAATTGAATTCTATGTAATGATCAATTAATTTTTTTGATTCTATATCTAATCTACATGTGTTGAATCCTAGCAACAAACAAAATATCCCATATGTTTTTATTATGTATTATGTATTTTTTTTTTGGTGGGGGGGGGGGGGGGTTGGGGATTGACGAATAACTAATACTAATAATAGTCTTGACTAGTGCCAAACAGGAAAAATGGGGCGTGGCCAAGCGGTAAGGCAGCGGGTTTTGGTCCCGTTATTCGGAGGTTCGAATCCTTCCGTCCCAGATCGTTTCCATCAGAAACAAAAGATGGTATCACATTGTATCCCACATAAAACGGAAAAATCTTAAAGAGAACAACCTTTTCTTTTGTTCTGAATTCTTAGAATGGATTCTTAGAATGGATTCTTAGAATCCATTTACTTCTTTGGTTAAAAGAAAACCAATTGATAATTCAATTGAACATGGTAAAATTTATGTCTCCTTAGGGAATGAAATATCTGCTAAAAATTTTTAGCTACTCATTGTGATTGCGTCGACTTGGTGATTGAATTAGAGATCCAGTTTAGTCATGACTAGAAAACATAGTTCCAGTCATGATGCTGAAGTCGGAGATTTTTAAAACATTTTTTATGAACTCTTGGTTGGTACTCGAAGAAATATGATAAATCAATAGTATCTAGAAACTTACGACCTTTTTGTTTTTTGGTCATTGGAACAGTTTATTTGACTAATAATTGATTTTTTTCCGGGATTGGAAATATATTAAATTAAAGGATTTGAGGTTTATAGTTTTTTTGTTCTAGAAAAATAGATTCTGCATTTCATGATTGATCGTCCCGAACAATCTGTTGGAGATGTAAAGTAAATAAGTCTTAAGCAAGCATCTTTCTTAGAAATACGTTTCATTCATATGATAGAATATCGAGTTAAAGAAATTGGATCCCTGCTGAGCTTTCTCCGGATAAATACAATACTTATCTATCCATAGGTATAAAGTATAGACTATTATATAGTTCCCGTTGTTCCCATCGAGCCAATGACTATTCATGATTACATATTAAATCAATTCCATTGCGGTTTGAAATTAAATTGAATTCTAAATTAGAGGAATGTTATGGTAAAACTTCGTTTGAAACGATGTGGTAGAAAGCAACGTGCGACTTGAAGGACATGATCCACTGTGGATTTTTACATCCACCATTTTCTATAGAAATGAAGATGCTCTTGGCTCGACATAGTTTGTTCTGTTCCATTAGGAATCTAATTTTTCTTAGGTTGATAGTACATGATGGAGCTCGAGCGGAAAGGATTGATTCATTTATCAAGGGGAAGAATCTAGGGTTAGTGCCAATCAATCAATAAGTTAGACCAACTTTGTAAGTATATCCTTAAAATATAAAATAATCGGAATTGATAAAACTATTTCGATCAAAAAAAAGTGTATCACAGAGGAATCAATTCTTCGTATTCTATTTCTATAGGTATTCTATTTCTATAGGTATTCTATTTCTATAGGTATTCTATTTCTATAGGTATTCTATTTCTATAGGTATTCTATTTCTATAGAAAGAAATAAAAAAAACAAAAGGTATGTTGCTGCCCTTTTGAAAGGAGTAAAGATCACCGAAGTAATGTCTAAACCCAATGATTTTACAAAGCAAAGATAAAGGATTCCGAAACAAGGAAACACTATTTTCAATTGTCTCAAAAATTGGATCAGAATCAGGAATAAAAATAGATTCGAGATGAGACAAACAAAAGAGGTTAGAGACGGCTCAATAAATGTCTAAGGATTTCCCTTCGAATTCTGTCAGAATTACCCAACTTGAGTTATGAGTACGAATGAAATTTCTTTTTTTTTTTTTTTTTAGGAAGAACAAAATAATAATAATGAATTAGACTATGATTTGAGTCATTATTTTGTGTTTACTATTTGATATTATATACAGAAAGATATACCGAAATTAAAATAATTTTTTCTCGAGCTCGAGCCGTATGAGGAGAAAAACCTCCTATACGTTTCTGGGGGGGGATTGTTTATGTACATCTATCCCAATGAGCCATCTATCGAATCGTTGCAATTGATGTTCGATCCCGAAGAGAAGGAAGAGATTTTCGAAAAGTGGGTTTTTATGATCCGATAAAGAATCAAACTTATTTAAACGTTCCCGCTATTCTATATTTCCTTGAAAAGGGCGCTCAACCTACAGGAACTGTTTATGATATTTTAAGTAAGGCAGAATTTTTTAAAGAAAAAACTTCGAGTTAATTAAAAGAAAAAACAACAAAATTAATAAAAAAGGGGGGAGATGATTAATATAAAATCTATCTTTGTATAATTTTTTACTTACAATTTTTTACCTAAAATTTTCCCTTTTCTTGCTCTATTCATACTTAAATTTACTTTTTTCTTGTTATAGGAATCCACCAACAAACAAGGGATTAATCTTGCTTATTGTACCTCTATTGATTGAATAAACCCGAGATTTTTTCTTTATCTTTTCCTTATTTTTTTCCATCAAAATTTCTTATTTATGTTGTGCCAACCCAATACAAATCCTTATTTTATTTACTTTATTTGTTATTTGTTTTCTCAACATTGCATTCATATTGACAATGGTGTATCGAACAAATATAATTGATTATAGATAAATAAATCTCTTTATCCAGACCCCATATTGGGTTTTCACTTCACTTTTACTCAAATAATGGGTTTTGCATTGTTGGGTTTACTGTCATATAAGACGTATTTTGGAATTTAACTTAACAAAAATAAAAAAATTGATAAAAAACTGGTGGGTCTGTCACAATTTGAGCATCTCTTTTAGGAATCTGGTGTTTTTAAATATGATCTGTACATTTTTTATTTATTTTGTATAATTGATCATAAAATATTTTTTTATTTATTTTTACATTTTTTATTTATTTTGTATAATTGATCATAAAATATTTTTTTATTTATTTTGTATAATTGATCATAAAATATTTTTTTATTTATTTTGTATAATTGATCATAAAATATTTTTTTATTTATTTTTACATTTTTTATTTATTTTGTATAATTGATCATAAAATATTTTTTTATTTATTTTGTATAATTGATCATAAAATATTTTTTTATTTATTTTTACATTTTTTATTTATTTTGTATAATTGATCATAAAATATTTTTTTATTTATTTTGTATAATTGATCATAAAATATTTTTTTATTTATTTTGTATAATTGATCATAAAATATTTTTTTATTTATTTTGTATAATTGATCATAAAATATTTTTTTATTTATTTTGTATAATTGATCATAAAATATTTTTTTATTTATTTTGTATAATTGATCATAAAATATTTTTTTATTTATTTTGTATAATTGATCATAAAATATTTTTTTATTTATTTTTACATTTTTTATTTATTTTTACATTTTTTATTTATTTTGTATAATTGATCATAAAATATTTTTTTATTTATTTTGTATAATTGATCATAAAATATTTTTTTATTTATTTTGTATAATTGATCATAAAATATTTTTTTATTTATTTTGTATAATTGATCATAAAATATTTTTTTATTTATTTTGTATAATTGATCATAAAATATTTTTTTATTTATTTTTACATTTTTTATTTATTTTGTATAATTGATCATAAAATATTTTTTTATTTATTTTTACATTTTTTATTTATTTTTACATTTTTTATTTATTTTTACATTTTTTATTTATTTTTACATTTTTTATTTATTTTTACATTTTTTATTTATTTTGTATAATTGATCATAAAATATTTTTTTATTTATTTTTACATTTTTTATTTATTTTGTATAATTGATCATAAAATATTTTTTTATTTATTTTTACATTTTTTATTTATTTTGTATAATTGATCATAAAATATTTTTTTATTTATTTTGTATAATTGATCATAAAATATTTTTTTATTTATTTTTACATTTTTTATTTATTTTGTATAATTGATCATAAAATATTTTTTTATTTATTTTTACATTTTTTATTTATTTTGTATAATTGATCATAAAATATTTTTTTATTTATTTTGTATAATTGATCATAAAATATTTTTTTATTTATTTTTACATTTTTTATTTATTTTTACATTTTTTATTTATTTTTACATTTTTTATTTATTTTGTATAATTGATCATAAAATATTTTTTTATTTATTTTGTATAATTGATCATAAAATATTTTTTTATTTATTTTGTATAATTGATCATAAAATATTTTTTTATTTATTTTGTGCCAACCCAATACAAATCCTTATTTTATTTACTTTATTTGTTATTTGTTTTCTCAACATTGCATTCATATTGACAATGGTGTATCGAACAAATATAATTGATTATAGATAAATAAATCTCTTTATCCAGACCCCATATTGGGTTTTCACTTCACTTTTACTCAAATAATGGGTTTTGCATTGTTGGGTTTACTGTCATATAAGACGTATTTTGGAATTTAACTTAACAAAAATAAAAAATTTTTGGAAGGGAAGGGGACAAAACAAATTCACATTTACAGTTGGGTCTAGTGAATAAATGGATAGAGCCTATGGTTCCAATTCTGGTAAAACAAAAAGCAACGAGCTTATGTTCTTAATTTGAATTGAACGATTACCCGATCTAATTAGACGTTAAAAATAGATTAGTGCCTGATACGGGAAAGGGTGAGTTCTCCTGTGGGTGGACCATTGATTCTTTTTCCTTTTTTTTTTTTTTTTTTTTTTTTTTTTTTTTTTAATGAATCCTAACTATTCTTTATTATGGATTAGAAACGGATGTGTAGAAGAAACAGTATACTGATAAAGAGAATAAATTCCAAAGTCAAAAGAGCGATCGGGTTGCAAAAATAAAGGGTTTGTTATCCTCTTGTAATTATAACGAAGATAAACAACGAAGATAAACCAATTCGATAGAAAAAGAGAATAAAAAGATCTATTGATTGGACTCCCTGTTTCCTTTTCGGGGTATATATTTTTATTACTATTGTATTCTATATACATAATAGAATACAAAATACCCTGTTTTGACCATATTGCACTATGTATCATTTGATAACCCAATAAATGCCTCCTACCCCTGCTTCAAGTGGAAATGTAAATGGAAGAATTACAAGGATATTTAGAAAAAGATAGATCTCGGCAACAATACTTTCTATATCCACTTCTTTTTCAGGAGTATATTTACGTATTTGCTTATGATCAGGGTTTAAATAGTTCAATTTTTTATGAACCCGTTAATTTTGGGGGTTATGGCAATAAATTTAGTTCAGTACTTGTGAAACGCTTAATTATTCGAATGTATCAACAAAATTATTTGATTTATTCGGTATAATTGATCATAAAATATTTTTTTATTTATTTTGTATAATTGATCATAAAATATTTTTTTATTTATTTTGTATAATTGATCATAAAATATTTTTTTATTTATTTTGTATAATTGATCATAAAATATTTTTTTATTTATTTTGTATAATTGATCATAAAATATTTTTTTATTTATTTTGTATAATTGATCATAAAATATTTTTTTATTTATTTTGTATAATTGATCATAAAATATTTTTTTATTTATTTTGTATAATTGATCATAAAATATTTTTTTATTTATTTTGTATAATTGATCATAAAATATTTTTTTATTTATTTTGTATAATTGATCATAAAATATTTTTTTATTTATTTTGTATAATTGATCATAAAATATTTTTTTATTTATTTTGTATAATTGATCATAAAATATTTTTTTATTTATTTTGTATAATTGATCATAAAATATTTTTTTATTTATTTTGTATAATTGATCATAAAATATTTTTTTATTTATTTTGTATAATTGATCATAAAATATTTTTTTATTTATTTTGTATAATTGATCATAAAATATTTTTTTATTTATTTTGTATAATTGATCATAAAATATTTTTTTATTTATTTTGTATAATTGATCATAAAATATTTTTTTATTTATTTTGTATAATTGATCATAAAATATTTTTTTATTTATTTTGTATAATTGATCATAAAATATTTTTTTATTTATTTTGTATAATTGATCATAAAATATTTTTTTATTTATTTTGTATAATTGATCATAAAATATTTTTTTATTTATTTTGTATAATTGATCATAAAATATTTTTTTATTTATTTTGTATAATTGATCATAAAATATTTTTTTATTTATTTTGTATAATTGATCATAAAATATTTTTTTATTTATTTTGTATAATTGATCATAAAATATTTTTTTATTTATTTTGTATAATTGATCATAAAATATTTTTTTATTTATTTTGTATAATTGATCATAAAATATTTTTTTATTTATTTTGTATAATTGATCATAAAATATTTTTTTATTTATTTTGTATAATTGATCATAAAATATTTTTTTATTTATTTTGTATAATTGATCATAAAATATTTTTTTATTTATTTTGTATAATTGATCATAAAATATTTTTTTATTTATTTTGTATAATTGATCATAAAATATTTTTTTATTTATTTTGTATAATTGATCATAAAATATTTTTTTATTTATTTTGTATAATTGATCATAAAATATTTTTTTATTTATTTTGTATAATTGATCATAAAATATTTTTTTATTTATTTTGTATAATTGATCATAAAATATTTTTTTATTTATTTTGTATAATTGATCATAAAATATTTTTTTATTTATTTTGTATAATTGATCATAAAATATTTTTTTATTTATTTTGTATAATTGATCATAAAATATTTTTTTATTTATTTTGTATAATTGATCATAAAATATTTTTTTATTTATTTTGTATAATTGATCATAAAATATTTTTTTATTTATTTTGTATAATTGATCATAAAATATTTTTTTATTTATTTTGTTAATGATTCTTACCAAAATCGATTCGTTGGGCACAACAATTATTTTTATTCCCATTTTTTTTCTCAGATGATATCAGAAGGTTTTGCAGTCATTGTGGAAATTCCATTCTCGTTGCAATTAGTATCTTCCCTTGAAGAAAAAAAAATACCAAAATCTCATAATTTACAATCTATTCATTCAATATTTCCTTTTTTAGAGGATAAATTATCGCATTTAAATTATCTGTCAGATATACTAATACCTCATCCCATCCATATGGAAATCCTGGTCCAAATCCTTCAATCCTGGATCCAGGATGTTCCCTCTTTGCATTTATTGCGGTTCTTTCTCTACGAATATTATAATTGGAATAGTCTCATTACTCCGAAGAAATCTATTTATGTTTTTTCAAAAGAAAATAAAAGACTATTTTGGTTCTTATATAATTTTTATGTATCTGAATGTGAATTTGTATTAGTTTTTCTTCGTAAACAATCTTCTTATTTACGATTAACATCTTTTGGAGCCTTTCTT